>JAJHUR010084877.1:0-55124 GCA_027495735.1 Lutjanus campechanus
CTCTCCTCCTCTCGTCTGCGGTGAGCACGCCCACAAGCACCCGTGACCCACACACACACACACACACACACACACACACAGAGGCATGAGCAGTCATACTGTTTACACACACACACACACACACACACAGAGGTACAAGACTTTTTCCTTCACTGCTCAACCACAGACATCTGAGGAGTGTCAATTGTCTCTTGTTCAGTTTTAAGGAAATGTGTCCCTACATGAATCTGGAAGTGTCCAGGCTATAATACAGTCATCATGTGCCTCGTGCATTATGATCAATTACAAAATCTGTCTGTCAGTTGCCAATTAGTGTGGCACTCACAGCCACTGGCAGTGACTGTGGACCAATGTAGCCCACATAGAAAACAAAATCCTCTACTGCCACCTGCTGGTCAAAGGTACTCATATCAGTGTTTCAAAGAGAAAACATCAAGAAAAATTACTACTTGTCGACTCCGACTCTTAAAATTCTGGTCTGTTTTTTAATCTCTTCATGAAGGTCAGGACACAAGAGCCGCTCTGCAGCATATTAGTTATGATGTTGGGTCCTAATTTCCATTTTATCTTGTGTTACAGGTAGTCTCTGTCATGACTCACATTAGAAAGACAGTAACGGAAATACAATAAAACAAGAAAGAAGGAAAGAATGAAACAAAGAAATAAACTATGCAGGTGTATTCAAAAAGCCTGTACACTTGGCTAAGTAACTAAAGAAGTGGGGTTTCGACCACCGGCGTGTTTATGTGTGTTTGTACCTTTCATAGATGGTCTTGAGAGTGACCTGGTCAGACACTCCGTCAGTCTCTTCCAAAAAGAGGATGATCCACGATGTCCTGTACGGCCACTCTTCTGTCAGGTTGATCCATGACGCCAGCCGGTCCCAGTTGAAGATGATCTGATTGGCCCGCAACAGACGACCTGTCAACAATAGTGCAGAGGATTAGCGGCTGTAGAAATCACTGGTCTACTCTTTCTTCCAATCTGCATGAGAAAACAAATGCCTCAAAATTGAGCATCCTGTTGATTACTAATTGGTCCAAAGTTGTGGTGTTAAGAATAGAAAAGTGGGCTTGTATCTGTAACTATATCAGTTTGAATCAACAATAAATGTCACTGAGATGATTTTATGCAGGATGATATTGAGACCTGAGCTACTTACACATCCTGCAAGAACTTGATATACTATATCTACAGTATACTTGAACCGTATATCATTATGGTCTAGCTATGTAGACTTGTCTCAACTTTCACACTAGCTGCTCAACATCAAACTTCATTCCATAGTGTCTTCTGTTTATCAAACTCTTGCTTGGTTCTGTTACCCTGATATGATCTGTCATAAATATATTGATTCATTTATGTCCATCATTTATTAAACCAGTGCCACATCAAAAAAATTAGTGTTCAGAACACTTGTATAGGCTGATGTTTTTACAACTGTTCTGTTACAATTCCTACTCTGTTTTATAAATTGTGTTTTTACTTGCTGCTTTCTGTGTACTATTATGCACTGTTATGTTTATTATATTGCCTTTATTGTTGAGTATCTGTTTGCGATTATAAATTGGATTTTCCTTGCTTTTTCATGCATGCGTTTTATTTAAAAAAAAAAAACTTAGTAACTACTGTTTTGAAAAGTGCTATGAAAATAAAGCTTACTTAAATCATAACTTGTGGCCATGCCATTATTGCAAATGCAAATAATATTCATGTTTAATTGAAATGCTTGTTTAGACTTGCAAGCAAAATGTTCTCTTCATTAAAATGCTTGGTTAAATGCACCGCCTCTGCAACCACATGTTGGCCCCTACTGGCCTAGAATTAAATCCCATCCGAGCTTTGTTTTGTGTGTTTTTTCCTCCTCCATCCCCAGTAATATTTTCCCAGCAGCTGATTAAAGTTAACCATCCAATCCACTTAAAGGGAGTTAAATTAGGGCTAAATAACTATGTTGTTGTACAGACAAAATATCTTCTGTTAATATCCCAAGATGAGGGTGGTGCTTAATCAGAATACGGTTCATTCTTTACCTGTGATAGAAACTATGTTGAGCAGCCTCCTCATGGTCTGTGGGCTGATGTCGCTGAACCAATCCTCGGTCACCAGAAGCTTGGTCAGGTCGAAGGACATCTGTCTGGTGATTGTCCTCTGCATCTGCCGACGTCGGTATGTGTCCTGAATTAAGCACAAAGAAAAAATAAATCAAATTAGCAAAAGATCATAAGTTTTAAATGTTTACATTCATCATGGTTGCAGCTGGCTTGACAAGGTTTTAATGCAACTTAAATCATTCAATCATGGGATTAAAGAAGCTACAAGGAACTTTCACATTAGAAATAAAAAGCGGTTAAGTTTTCCCTGCCACTATTACAAAATATAAATTATTTAAAGAAAAATCTACTCCTGTTTCTTTTTACTACCAACTTACTTCTCACTGTAACTTTGCCTGAGAAAGTGTAAACACAGGCTGTTCCGGTTTGCTTGTGTTTTGATTCCAAGGAGAATCCGACCTCTGGCAGGCATTAAAAATTACACATCACATTTTCTCTCTTATGTAGGTTATATAGAGGCATCAGTATGAAATCGAGACTGTTTCATAACCAGTTAAAAACTCCTTGTAGTACATTTAAGTGACCGGATGTAATGCTGAATGAGCTCATCAGAATTTTGGAAAGAATCAGAATGACATTTTTATTGGAGTTCTATGAAATAAATCCTGTCTATCAGTGTGAAAGGAAAAGCAGGAACTGTCTTGGAGTCACAGATGTGAAACCAATACAGTCACAGGAGACATTTAACAGCAACCCGTTCAGGGAAGTCGTTAAACGTAGAAACAAAAGCATAACATTACTCTTGACACTTTCAGAGATTTTTTATTACTCGTGCAACATCACTGCTGCAAGCTGTGTATCATGAGACAGGAGAGCAGGCATTAGTCATCATGTGATCTCAGGCCATGTCACTGTAAAACCTTAAGCTTGAATAGATTGAGGAATACATGCAGATGGGTGGATGGTGCCTCGTGTTCTCATATCGTTGACTTAGATGCACCCTTTTTATGTTTAAATGTACTTACATGCAACCCAATTATACATTTATGGGCTATTCTGCTCTAATTCATAACTGAATTATTTTATTTTAGCATATCAAAGGAACTATTTCAGTAGCATGAAAGCATTTACTGACTCTAAAGATACCCCAGCAAAGGTGATCAGCTTCTCTCTTAACTTATATATCATCTATGTTTTCAAGAGAAAACATCTAATTCCCTGTGACTGCAAATAAAAATCAAAGAGCCGCTGTCCAAAGCTGAACAGTCATGACACACAGGCGAGCTATTGACACAGATCTACCGGAGAACATCTGTGATGATATCAGACAGCTGCTGTGGTCATGAGCCAAGGCGAGGCTTTTGGTTGACTTTGAAGTCGTAACGCCAGTCTCATGACCTCTTTCTCAGAGAGATGAAACATATGGCCACCACTCAGTCAGAACTGGAAAGGTCTATCGTACAGACAGTCCTGGGTGACTGACTTTCCAGTATATAGGGGCTGGGTATCATTTGGATTTTAACAATTCTGAATCTGCTTATTGATTTAAGTTTTTAACAATTCTCCATTCTGATTTGTATGAAAATCTAATAACCATGAATAAATTACCAGTGGAAACACTGAGCTAAGGCAACGTTGGCTAGATGACAGTAACGACAGCAGTCTCTTTCTAGTTAATTTTGAGGTTTCATTAGGCTACTTTACGGCAACGATAAAGTATCCTGTCCTTGTAAAGCATGTTGTAGCATAGCATTTGCTAAACTGGGGGGAAAACTCAATTTATTGCTGAATTTGTACGCTTCACCTGCTAGTCAAACAACTTAGCAAAAGCTGGGGAGGTTAATTGAGAAAAATGCTAGACTCACAATTTAATGACAAACCCATGGGGGAAAGAAAGACCTCCATTCATTCACTTTGCATGTCTTCAGGCACAGATAGATAGCCAAGTCGATATAGTGATATATTTAATTTGAAACTCATGTGAGTAAAGTTTGTGTAGAAATCAAGAAACACAATCGAAATGAAAATTTCTTAATGATTCCTTTAGAGTCTTAATTTTGAAAATGATTCTTATTTGGAAACGGTCCTTGATGCCCAACTCTATAAAACTATATTATTTTTTACAGCTTTATTGGCTCATTTGGCTTACTTCTGCGGCATCCTCAAAAGTCTAAGGAAAGCTGTTCTTTTTTTTCCTTACAAATACTCAATGCTGAAGTGAATGCTGAGGTATCCAGGTGATACCCCTTTTTCTTATAAAGGGGATTCATTTAATTCCAATAACTGAAAATAAGATGGCAGCGATACTCCTACTGTCATCTACAACTTGAGAAGCCACATGAAAATGGAGAGCCACTAATTCATTTTCCCCTCCTGCCCTCATTTTAATCTCCACTTGTAGAAAGAGGGCCCTCCTGCCAAGAGCTAGCTAGTGGCGGAGGGCAAATAAAAAGAGCATGCTGCCTCATAATAAAAGGCCAACACCAATAATTGAGGGTACTAGATAAACCCGGGGTACAAACAAATGTCAAACAAACAAACAAGAGAGGGGGGCGGGAAGGAAGGAGGGGTAGTAGGAAGGTCTCGCAGGGGGGGAGGAAGGCATCAGCGACAGCAGCAGAGTCACTTAGCCTCCTGCCAGCAGACCTGGTGCCAGTGTTTTGTCACAGGGACCCACTGCTGCTAGGCCTTGTCATTAGGCTGTGGCAACGCAGCAGGAAGGATAAACAGTCATTACATCAATTACACCAGGAACCTTGGCCGCACACCGAGCACCTCTCTCTTCTCGTCTCCGTGTGTCTCCTTCTGTCCTCTGGCCTCTGCACTGCCTGCCAACACCACGCCTGTGCTGATCAACCCCCCCACACACCTCTTCAGGGAAGAGGCCGAAAACAGAGAGAGAGCGGGGAAGGGTTTCTATGGCAGCATCTCTAACCCTAATCCAATGTTTGCTATTCAAGTTGTGGTGAGCTAACTGCATTTTAATTTTGTTTGATTAATGTCAGGACATCAAGCATTCATTTCCAGATATTTCCAGAGTGATGTGGGAATAAGTGTGGTGGGAAAACAAATTTATTTTATCTCGCTCAACAAACAATACATCAGCCTCCATTTTAATTTTGTATCAAAAGCCTCTCTGCAATTTGTTATTATCGTTTGGCTTTTTTGATTTGATTGTTATGGGTTAGGGTGGGGTGTCAACTGTGTCTATTTAGGATGACAAGTAGAATACACATTGCTTGATATATGGGTCTTGGTATACCTAATTTTGATTTGTTGTAATCCTACTGTTGGACTATTATTGCATGACTGTTATTATCATTCTTCAACCTATAACTCATATTGCATCCCCAGTCACCTCAGAAAGGGGTCTTTTGTTTATGTGTCATGGTTCTTCCTTGTCCTCTTAAAGGAATAGTTTGGATCATAGGAAGTGGGATGCATGAAGTACAAATATTGCTCTTTCTTACTCAACCAGACTCTATTCACAAAATCAGTCACTTTACATCACAAAACACAAAAGCTGCTGGTCTGCTGCTGCCACGATTGGTTGGTTTGTTTATGTTATTGCGTGACCTCAGTGTTTTAAAGGGTTAGTTTGCTCTCTGACAGCAAGGTGGTGAAAATATTCTAAATATAGCATACACTTAAACTGATTTTTTTAGATGGCCCTTTTTTTAAGTAGCTAAATACATTTGACATTGCTTAGCTCCCATGTTGATACTCCTCTCTGCTTCCCCAAACTCGGGATATGAAGACCACCATCTACTGTAGGTAACACTGAATATGGTTAAGCACCTCTTAATCTGAACTACCCCTTTAAGTTACAGAGCTTGAATCTGGAACCACTGATGTGGGGCTACAGATCCCAACAAAACACTGTATGTGATATTGGCCTATACAAATAAATTTGAATAGCTGTTACCCTGCGGTTTAGGGCGGTCTTGCTGCCAAACTTGGCCTGGTCTTGGCCCAGGCTGGTCTGAGACATCTTCCTGTCCATGTCGTCATGCCATCCTGGAGAGAGACATGAAGAGACAAACAGAATAAGCTGACCATGGCTTTGAATTAAAAAAAAATTAACACCAAATACCAGATGTCTCTCAGAGGCAAACATTTTTTGGAATGCTGTGGGACTGACAGTACACTATTCATTATGGGACTGGGACGGGACAGGAAAAAAAGTCTTCAGGAGCAGGCGGGACAGGAATCATAATATAAATATGTCAGTCTTTTATATTTAAATAAGCAGTTCTAAGATCAATAAACACTATTTACATCATTTTGAACATGTCTTTTATTGCTTTTTTTTTACTGTCTCCTGTGTGTTCTGGTGGCTGGTTGCAGCCATGTGACCAGTGCATGACATGTGTGAACTGGGCATTGATGGGAACGGGATGGGACGGGAGTTATTCTTCTGGGATTGGGATGGGACAGGAAATTTTCTTTTTTTTACTCTGTCATGGGACTGGGACAGGACAGGAGTGAAAATCCCCTCTCATGTCACCTTCTAATGTCTCTATTCAAAACTGTATGCAATCCATCCTATGTACACTGGCCACTGTCCTTACCCTCAGCAGGCAATGCCTCTCCATTGGTGGGAGCCACTGTGCAGAGTTTTTTGGCCGTACTGAGGCCTCTGCTGTTGAGGAAAACTGGCAGGTGAACGATGTTCCTCATGTAGTCATGTCCGTTGATGTTGGAGTCTCTGAGTACGCTGTTGAGGTTTTGGTTGATAGCTTTGATGATAATATGGGGGTCGCTGGCAAAGATGGAAATAAAGGGACCTTTGGAGAAGAGGACCCTCATCTGGAATAAGAAAGGAACTATAAGTTAATTTGTAAATGACGTCTTACAGCACCTTTTTTGTTATCTCAAAAATATGTTTTTAAAACTATAACATCAGCCTAAAAAACTGAAGATACCCCTTTCACAGCAGTGCTTCTCTCCTGGGTGTCAGCAGGTGCAGCATGAACCACAGTAAACCAAATAATCAAAGTTCCAGCACTCACCAAGATACTCGGATTGACACTACTATATTAAAAGATTACATTCAAAACAAAAAAGGGCAGAACTACACATTTCACATGTTGCTTCACCAGCCTCACTCTGTGCTTAACTGACATCAGGTATGCATTGAAATAATCAGGTGCTGATTAGTGGAGAATCTAGCAGATTCACATTCCCAGATATAAACACACTTCAAAGAGTCAACAATAATATGCAATACCAACTAAAATTTCCAACTACCAAGTAAAATATTGTGGACGTTTGTGAAGTGCATCTGTCTTGGGGTATGCAAACCTGTTGGACCTGTTTATTTTAAGGCACATCTGATGGCAATCAAGCACGTAGCGAGCTCCTTTTTTGTCTTTAATGTAATCTGTTGATAAAATGTTGTAATCTTAGTATCCTGGTGTTTGCTGGTACTTTAACATTTTGGTTTTCTATAACATCAGCCTATTGCATTACTGTTTGTAATGAAACTGATTTGGTTCAGTCATGTGAAAGTATTTTGACCCTCCTTTAAGTGAAATGGGGTAGCTTACAATCTAATCAATTGACAACATGACAGCTAGAGGCAACAGTCAGCTGTAGAACTTAAAACTTAATGGCCCCTGTGAGAGCTGACTGTCCGCAGCATATGGTATTGGGGATTTCCACCAAGCTAACTAAGGGACATTGTCCAAGTGTCACAGGACATCGATTTGTGCTACACGCACACATGGTTTGTTAACCCCTACCAAGCACCCTCAGCTTCGCCCCACAGGATGATGAACCTCTGTCTCCACAGCAGCTGTCCATGGGGACAGAAGCATCATCACGTGATGTTATTATCATTAAAGCGCTTTATCTGGTCAGGAAATGTACACAGACCAAAGCCTACAAAAAATGGATTTAGAGTACTGTGTTTGAATCTCTCTGAACAGAAGATGGATTCAAAGTGACTGGGAGGTGCTTGCAGAGATGAGAAGATTACATTAGCACACAGGAGGTTGCCATCTTCTCTGGGATTACTTCATCAAATAATAACATTTGGCTAAGGAAATTCTATTACAGCAGCTGGGTAGAATAATCTAAACTTGGAGGCGAGCTAAGGCAGCTGGGAACACCAGGGAGGCTGCCGGTAGAGGAGATGTGTGGGGTCTGTATGCTCAGGTGAAAGACCCATTGAAAGTTAAGACCACATGGCAGCTGCTCTGCAACAGTCTGACTCAAATTTCCTTGAGTGACAGATGTTTTCCTGTGTTCCTTCATATTATCTTGTTAATATGAATAAGAGGACTCATCATTTATGCTCCCACGCACAGAATCACATGCAAACACACACCGTGTCCAACATCTGCAGCACTTTGTCCTGCTCGCAAGCATCCAGTCCATCGATGATAACAGCCATGCGTGTCTGGTTCTGGGTAAAGCCATCAATGGTTTTGGCCATTTTTGACATTAGCTCCACTTCATGCTTCAGAACCTAATGTGAGAAAGGAAACAAAATAAATGTCTTAAAACAATTTAATTATCAATGTTTATATGGTAAAGGAAATTGATTGGATTAGGAACTGCAGTTTCTTAACTTCATAAGTGAATGGAAAGCCCCTTCAGCAATGACAACAGGATGTACGAGGCTTTCCACTTGTAACTAAGTGTATTAGTCTACCTTCATAAATCCTTCACTCTTGAGTTTATGCAAGTTGTTGGCAGCACTGTGCAGTCGTTTCCTTTGGGAGTTCAGGACGGAGTCGGCCACCTGCCACCAGGTCCTGCAGTTGAGCAGTAAGGCTAGGCCAACCACACTGGCCATGGCGATCAGCACAGCATTAACTGTCAGGTTATCAGGGTCCACCTGAGAAATAAAAGCATTGAAAGTAATTACTGGGGTGTCAAGTAACCTAGTGGTTAGAACACATACTGTTCAAATGCAGGATCCCCATTTATTCTTTAACCTACCTTAAAGATGGCCAACAGGGCCATACCAGTGATTAGGCATCCCAGCGTCAAGGCAAACAGCATGAACGAGGGAACACAACATGTTTTCTTCCACTTTTTACCTGAAGTATAAGAGGAGGCATTGATGATAATGTGAGTGCTTTAAAAAAACAGCACAACTTTCACATATTAAGATCATTTGACAAAGTATGTACAGTAATAGAGATATAATAAGTAAGTAACAGAGTAGCAGATACTGCCTATTCATTTAAATTTTAACACTAGTTATACTTACAAGAGCTCCATTATGCTTTCAAGAGTCAATTCTAAAACATGGATGCTTCACACACATCTTCAACTCTGCCACATAGAAGATCAGCACAATTTAAATTTGGGCACCCATGATTAGTGTCACAAATTCAGTATCTGATCTGTTGTTAAACATGGTTACAATCTCCCCACCCGTTCCTGAGTTATGGCGTTGAATAAAAAGCCAGGAAGGTTTTTTTTGCAGAACATTAAGATGTCACAGTAAAGTTGATCTTTAGGATATAAAATGCCATCACTCCATTTTATCATATTAGACATTTGTGTGAAATTCATAATTAGTGTTTGGATTGTGGCATTATGGTCAAAACCGTGTTTTGTGAGGTCAAAGTGACCTTGAACCGTAACCTCCAAATTCTAATCAGTTATTCCTTGAGTCCAAGTGAACATTTGTGCCAAGTTTAAGGAAATTCCCTCAAAGTGTGAGATATCGCATTCAAAAGAATTAGTTAGCCATTGACTGATAATATTGTAAGCTGGTAATAGCAAATGCAGGGTTCTTTTTATCTCAGCTGCAGGTCTGACTGTGACTTTATGTGCTGGTTGAAAGCTCATTACATGACTGACATCTAAAGCAAAGACAGTGGCGTCACCTTGGACCTCGTCGTTCTTGAAAACCCTGAAGAGCCTGGTGGCCATGAAGCCGAACTCCCTCTCACAGGCATCTGAGAGTGTGGCAATCATCTCAGCCATGGAGGTCTCCCCTCCAACACTGGACAGACGATTATAATCCGTGAACAAGAACCTGTGTGACATGTGAGAAAGAGAAATGATGCTCTGATTCTACGGATGCACAACATGGATTTTTTTTTAGCCCATACTGATAACAGATAACTACCTGCTTCTCATGGCACAGAAAAGATAACCGGTAATTTCACATTTTTGTGTTTTAAAAAGAGGTTCATATATCTGTGATATATGTACACCTGAGGGTAAGAAAGGCTATGACATAGTGAGTAAATATGGATGATTTAATAGTCTAACTGTCAACACTATTACAACAAAAACAAAGAAGAGTTCTGACTCTTCAAATGTGTCAAAAAAAACTACTGTGGCTCCCAGTGTGGGACTTCAATTGTCAAGTGTTTGCATGTTTTTGGGGGGGGGGGGTTTGACCTGGAGAACAGAAAGAAACCCTGTGTGCGTGTGCGTGTGTGACTTTCACCTGACAGGCAGTGCACGGGTGGTCTGCTCAGGAAGTTCAGGGGGGTTGACAAACATCAGTTTCAGCAGCAGCTCCAGGTAACCGACCTGGCGAGCCAGACGGGTGCTGATGACCCACGCCCAGTGCCAGCTCTCTCTCTCACGCCGACTTCCAAAGTAGACCAACACTGAAAAATAGCGGATTATTATTACTATTTTTGTAGGCAGTAATGTTTGGTAACAGCTTTGAGTAAATATATACATAAGCATTCCTATTTAATCTGTTTTGAACTCTCTTTGTGGTCCTTAAAAACTGAATACATACTCAAATGGCCTGAGGCCTGCTTTGTTTCATATCTTATATTCTGTTGTTTTAATGTCCTTGTTTTAAGCACCTTATGTGTTCTTGATGCATGATGTGCTCTGCTGCTATATGTGTAATATGTGTAGTATTATAATGTAGTATTTTATGGGTCTTTGTCACTGTCATTACACGTGCCAGTGACTACAGTAGAAAATTAGCCATGGTGGCTAAACTGGCACATTTATAGAAATGTTTATTAATGTGCACTGTCCCTGTAACTTCAAACTTTATAAATACATTTTAAAAATGACATTGTGTTATTCGACCACTTCCAAGGATCATGCTCTCCTTGTGGGGCAGGTCAGACGAAAACAGAACTTCTTCATAGTCATCGGCACATCGCAATACTATTGCATGACTAGCACCAGATCTGTCTACTCACCAAAAAAGATGTACAGCAGGGCAAGAAGACTGAGGGAGACGGCAATTGCCAACCTGGGATCAACAGTAAAGCCCAGAACCACGGCCACTGAGCCGCAGAGTAGCAGAGTGAGGAACACCACCAGCCAAGAGAACTGGAACAATGGCTCTATCTGCTGGCCTGCGAAGGTCTTCATCTCATCTGTGGGACAAGAGGAAAGAAAAAGAAGTCAAAAAAAATAAAAAATTCTTGTGTCAAATGTTTCAAATAAGTATACAGGGACAGTTAATATAGGACACTTTAAACATCAAGCAAATTTCCAAAATTTCTATGAGACCATTTTTAGTGAGATTACTTACCCTCCAGTTTCTTAAGAAGGAAAGACTTGCCGCTGCCCCACTGAGCGTACAGTCCAACACAGATGGGTGGCTGCATGGTGGGCTCACTAAGGATGTCTGCTAGAGCACTGCTATACAGGTCATAACCCAACATGTCTCCATCGGACTCAGAGGGGGAGAGGTGCTCTAAGAGAAAAACAGAGAAAGGAAAAGAGAGAAAAAGATGAACAATGCAGAAGAAGACAACGAAAGCAGTTGAATATTTTTCAGCTATGATCTTGTTCTGTCACACAATTCTTTCAGAATGAAATGGGTCATACTGGCTCCAAATATCTGCGTAAGGATGCTTTTCTGGTGAGTGCAGTCGATGTTGTATGGTGTCTCTCCAGCTTTGTTGGGGCGGTAAAGCAGGCGGCCGTCTTTAGGGTTTCTAAGCAGCAGCTCGGCCAACTTTCTGCTTCGCCCTCGGATGGCAATGTGGAGCGGTGTGTCTCCTTTCTGAGTGAGGAAAAACACAAGAAAAAAGGCAGAAAGATCACTACGCTGAATGACCCTTGAAAAGCACTGCTATGACAAGACTTTTGAGTGCAGGTGTAAAAAGATTAAAGGTTCAAATTAAAGAGACCTTAGAACTCAGGAAGCAGTAAAGGTCTTATAAGCAAGTTACACCATGGCATCAGTGAATACGGACACTACAGACTATGTGAAACAATGAAAAGGGCTGAACATTAAAATAACTGAAGACATGGTGCTGAACCCCTGGTAAACAGATGTGTCCTCCAACAACTCCTGAACCTGGAGAGACTCCAGGAAAAATCTATTTATTAAAAACTACATTTTATCTTGCTGGCAGCAAGCACAAAGTCCATTACAAAATACTTCCCTCACACTGCAGGCCTCTTTGTCAAAGTTACTGTACACTTACATCTTTCAGACTCCATACTCATTACAACTCCAAAAAGAACTGAGAGAAAACTGGTAGGGGAAATGGTGTGTTTATGTGTGTGTTGCATGTACCATGTGCAACATTTCGTTTTAAATAAGGCAAATTTGCTACGATTCACTGAACACCCCATGACCTCAAATTTAGTTTACTTTTTTGTTTTCTGTTCTTTACTGAATTTTTTCTTAGTGTCCTTATAATACGAAAAATGTTCTGCACAGGCATATGTAATGTGCAAGTGTGTTTTTAAAAAATACCTTGTCCAGTGCAGACACCTTGGCTCCTTTATCCAGCAGCAGTTCCACTATTTCTATGTTCCTCATTTTTGTTGCTTTGATAAGTGGAGTCTCTCCCTCCTGAAACAAGAGGACACAACATTTCAACAATTCTGACATTTATTTGGAACAGAAAAGTCTACCACACCCAACATTTAAATTTACAATTCAGCAACACTACACAAGTGAAAAAAGATACCACTGCCTACACAGGACAATTTTTCAGAAAAAAAGAGAGTCTAAGGCAGGCTCTGAATTTTTACAGAATTCTCTGCTATTATCTCTTTTTATATTTACTATTTTAGTATAATATAGTGAATAGAAATATGGCAAAACTTTACAATAACCACAATTAATCAACAGAAATTTAACACATTTTATATTTAATAAACAACTAATTATCATTTTCAATACTTTCTAACTATTAATAGGGCTATAATCGACATTGTTTGAGAGGTTTTTGTTATGTGTGCATCAATAAATAACTTTACCAGTGTAATCAGAATGTAATTGTTATCATCTATCAACTATGATACAAAATCAAATTTTTTCTATATCACACAAACTAAAAATTAGGAAAAATAAAGAGAAAGCATGATACTACTTTAGAAGAACCTTTAAGAATAAGAGAGAGTGCATTTCACTTTTTTTAAATTCTGGATGTACCATACCTTAGTGCAGCTCTCAGTGTCAGGGTTACACTGCAGGATGTCTCTCACCATGGTGGCATTGCCTTTCTCTACTGCCCAGTAGAGGGCAGTCTTTCCATCCTGATATGAAAAGGACAATGCAAATACTTGCTTGTTTATCTTGAGAAAATTTAACACAATAAGGTATATGGACTAGTGTGCATAGCTCAGAATGCCATGTATCATTTTGTACCGTGCATAGCATACACAAAGTTCATCAAGGTGTGTTTGTTTATATAGCAATGATACTTATGCATGTTTGTGTAATTCTAACCCATGGATTAAACTTCACTTAATCAAGAAACAACAGAGATGGAGAACACAAGAAGACCTCCTGCCTGCTTTTAAACATCAATAAGGCAGCAAAGATAGTGAGAGAGGAGCTCCTACCTGGCCCCTGACGTCAATATCTGCGTATTTGTTCAGCAGAGCTCGGACTATCTCCACATGACCTCCTCTCACTGCTCCAATCAGCATCGTCTCCCCGCTCTGAGAAAGAATGTGTAAGAGAGACAGAAAGGAAAAACAGGCAGAAACATCAATTGTATTTCATATCAACCACTTGCTTCGTCATCTTCAAACAGAAAGCTTGTAATGTGGTTGCAGGTTGTTCTCACCCTGTCTGGAATGTTGACATAGGTGCCGGCGTCCAGCAGGTCCTGCACAATCTCAGTGTGTCCTTCCTTGGCAGCAATGGCCAGAGCCGTGTTGCCATCCTTGTCTGTCATGTTGACATTTGGGTTCCTCTTCAGCAGCTCCTTAACAACCTTTGTATATCCACCTTTCACAGCCACGATCAGAGCCGTCATTGAGTTCTGAAAGAACACAGAAAGAAGGAATTTAAATGTACAAATTTAACCCTAACCCTTAAAGATACAGACATTTCTTTCAACTTGTTCAATATGTCAAACATTCAATAATTTACTGTTGAGGATTAACAAACTTTATTTCCCAAATGTTATCGGTTTATTTCAGCAGCTCTGAAAGACACAATAGGCTCACAGACAATTTATAACTGACATATTGTTTAGCAAGCCCAATAACTCATATATGTTTCCAGGCACTTGAGTCTCTTAATTACAGACAAATTAATTGCTCTGCAACATTAGCTACTACCGTTCCATCCAGTTATTGATGCTACATATCACACTATCACATCGTTCAGTTTGTGTCAGCACAGATGCAACATGACTCGAAGGTGCACAGATGTGCTGCGTCATAGATGCAATCAATTATTTAATATTGCAGTTTACTAATGCGCTGGCAGCACTCGGCAGCATTAAATCTTGATTGTGTGAAAACTACACTGGTGAGAGTAGGCTGCTTTGTATTTCATGGCACCCACAATGAACCCAAAACTAAATTAGACTTGTTCGGCTGTTGAGCTACCTGCTCAGACAACCAATCAAATATTAAAGGTGTTTAGGAAACACTGCCAAACAGCATACTGTGTCAGATAAGTGTGGGTGCACAGTCATATAAAAGGCATTGCAAAAATAAAATAATTACTGTTCCAGACTTTCAAACTTTCCAGATGTATCTAAAAACCCTGGCAATAAAAGCTGCAATTAGGGTTTGGTTAGGGTTAGGGTTGCATGCAGTGTAAAAAGGCTTATATAGGCTTTGCAAAATCAAATTTTAGGAAGTCTTTCTTGATGCAAGTATGCAATTGTTGGATATCTATTGAATGCGACTGCCAAATAATAAAGAACCATTCACAGAAAATCCACAATCCACTTACTGCTCCTTCTTGGTCCACATCAGCTCCGTTGGCCAGAAGGTGCATCACACTCTCATAGTGTCCTTTCCTAGCTGCCCAGATCAAAGGAGTGGTACCATACTAAGAAGAAAAGAAGGAAATAAGATGAGAGATGATTTAGTCAACAAGCCAGGGACTTGTAAATAATTATGTGTAGGGATAATAGAATCTTTTAAGCTTGTACCACTAACTCCATCTTCAGCATGATTAAAAACTAGTAAATGACGAACATCTGTCAGTATGTAGTTACCTTGTCGGAGCAGTTGACCTTGGCTCCGTGCTGCAGCAGGAGATGGACAATCTCAGCATGGCCCCGACCTGCCGCCCAGATAATGGGGTAGACGCTGTACTGTTGGGGCAGAGGACAGGGGTGAAGTCATGCTGACAGTAACTAATGATCAGTGTCATGCAGGCCTGTGGTCATACTAACACTTTAAGCCACTTCAAATGACTTAAACAGCAGATGATGGGAGAGGCACACTGTGCAGGTGAAGAGCAGAGCTGTGGTCATGTTCACAAGTGTGTTACTCTGAAGTTATGTTAACTGACATTTACAACTAATGTTTATATCATTACATTTATACAGAGCAAATTCAGGGACTACTTTCTGAGCTTAGAATCAGTTTGAGCAGAGAAGTATAATCTTTTCTTGTTAAACAGATGGAATTACATTGTTCATATGCTCTAAACATACCTTTTATCTGTGTAATTGTCAATGCTAATATAAAGAACAACAGATACCAACAATGCTATGCTGGTACAAAGTATGTCCAGTCTCAGTACCTGACCAGTGATGTTGGGGTTAGCTCCTTTCTCCAAGAGCAGCTGGGCCACATCTGTACGACCTTTATAGGCTGCCCACATGAGAGCAGTCCAACCTCCCTGAGAAGGATACATATGTACAGATGAGTTAAACAGGAAAAATGTGAGGACAGGAAAGAAGATAAGAAAATATTTACTGCATGTGTAATATTCTGGACATATAATTAAAAGTATTATTTCATCATAATAAGTTGTGCAGGCAACCACAGTATTAAATTCAAGCCTTACAGAGTAGGTAAAATCTAAGCAGATTTTGTGGTAGGAAAATGTGCTATTTACAGCTGGTGTGACACACTTTCCAGTGAGTGAACAGTATCACACAGTGTGGTTTATTATAATCCCACTGTGATGACTGGCTGTGATCTGTCCTGTGCAGCTTAGACACGTCCCGCATGCCAGTGAGTCAGTTGATGTCCTGAGTCACTTCCATAAAGTCACAGATGCAGAGGATTTTAAAATCAAATCAAATGTCTCGTCCTAAATGATAAAACAGTGAGGGAAATTAAAAAAGTACCATCTTTGAGTTCCAATATAGAAATTTAATACCGCACTTGTCACCACCTGCTGAGAGTTACTGCCCATCAGGATAACATTTTAGCATTTCTGGCTGCTGGAAATAAACATTACCTCATGAGCTGGGGCATCTACAACTAAATCAGAACACACTCAGCCCCGGGTAATTAATATGTGTAACTCATCTGCATGCTGCCCATAGCCTGCTCATGAATATACAGAACAGTTGCCATAGCAAGCCTGCAGACAACTGTCTGCCTCTGTCCAGTCCAGATCTCAAGACTAAATCATATCACTGCCCTGTGCGGAGACAACCAGAGCTCAGTAAACAGGATTACTACTAGAGAGAGGAGCCATCACATATAAAGTAATTTCATTTTATGTCCATCTCAAGGCTAATGGATCATCCTGTTCAACCAGCACTGGGGTCATCACATTCTATAGAAACCATTAATGTGCTGCACATACAATCAAGACGATATAATGTATCTTATTTTGATAGTACAGAATATGGGCTACACATCAAGAGTCAACTTACAGTTCAAGTTTAGGTTTAATGTTTCAAATATATTTAGAAGTTTGACACATATCTTATTGTTCCATGTTGTTTAGCTATTGTATCTTTTTCCTATAATCATAAATTGTCATTTAATTTAGCTTAAGATATTGATTGCTACATAGTGCCCATGATAAAACCAAAAGACATAAACTCCCCTTTACTTCTTGCGCTCTTAAATTAATTTTAAAAAGACCTATTTATTTTAGGGCTTATATTCTTGATTTCATGCTTTTGCAAATGATGTTGATCACTGTTTAAAATGTTTTATATTTTAAATGTATTTATGCTGCAGTTAGTCAATTTTCTTAACATTTAAGCTATATTTTTATAGTAGATTGTACAGATATAGAACAAATAAGGAGAGATAACAAGGGGAATGACAAGCAACAAAGGTGCCTTGAATCAAAATGAGAACCCTGTGATTACATGGCATGCATCTCATCATGATATCATAATTATCATACAGTATGCAGTTATGGATAACATCATGTTGTGGTTACGTTTTTCATACATAAAACAGAGAGACTGTGTTAACAGCAGATTTTACATTAGTTAAAACCTTCCAGTAACTCTATACTTTCACAGTGGCCCGGTAGCTCACTTGGCAGAGCGTTCGGCCCATGTACTCAGTCTCTGGGTCCTCTGCAGTGTTCAACACTCGCATGTGCTGCATGTCATTCTCCTAATGTCTCTCCCCACCCTGTCCTGTCATATCTTTAGCTGTCCTATAAATGTAAGGACAGTAAAAAATAAAAAATTACAAACTATATTCTCACTAAAGTTGCCAAGAGTATTTAAGTACTTTTTCTATATCATGTGTTTAAAGTGACAGAATATCATTATTATATTATACAATTATAGTATTGAAAGTACTGAGGTTATTAAAAAAAATGTATTTTAAGTTAACAACCTCAGTTCAGTTCAGTCTTTATTTTCCTGCCTGAAATTTGGCTTGCACTAAAAGATCATATTCAGTAACATTTTCTGTACCAGTACTGTGTGCTTTTTTAAAGTTTTATTATTCTATTTATTTGGCTGGGACATTACATGTAAGCACTGGTACATTTAAATGAAAGATGCAACCGATGCGATGTACACAGGACTTCTAGCTGTGGCTAATTTGCAGTCCTTGTCCCTGGTCAGGCTAACAAGGAGTAAAACACAAGATACAATACTAACACAAATATGGAAACTAACAATAAAACAGACATAGACAGACAACCACTACAAACATTAATTAAAAGAACTATAAACAAACAACCACTGAGCAGTATTTGAGACAACAACAGAATACCAACAACCTATATAAACATAATTTTAAATAACAGAGACTGAAAACAAACAAGCACTAGCGACAACAGTGACTAAAATTGGCAGTTAAGAACAACAAAAGGAAAAGAGAGTACACATACGATATAGTCTCATAGATTGAGTACTGTTTTTTATACTAGTATATTATCATAGTTTAAGTTTCTGGTATTGGGACAACTCTAATTCTCACCATGTCTCGATGTTCCAGGTTAGCATTGTTCTCCAGCAGCTCCCTCACCACCTCAATGTGGCCCTCTTTAGCTGCCGAGATCAACGCCGTCCAGCAGTCCTGCACACAAAGACAACCTGTTACCCTGGGAACCCCCATCAGACTCCATATCCAGTTGGACAAACGTCGGTCAGAACTCTACGTGGGACGCCCCAAGAAATGTCAAGCACTGTACCTACCAGCTGGTCATACCAGGTGCTCATGGGAACACGGTGTCGCATGGACATACAGGAGTGCGCGAGAGTAAAACGTGAAAGACAACAGCGGCTACAGTATGTAGCGCTTCTCCTGTCTTCTTCTGCCAGAGTGCGAGAGTGAACACAGGCTTGATTGTGCCATGTGTAATAGCAGGTTACATGTACGTGAGATGTTAATGAGAGGTGTAGTGTGTGAGCATTCATGTGTCTAAGTGGGAGGGTGTATGCATGCGTGAGTGTGTGCGTATGTGGGGGGCCGGCTTCTGGAGGCACAGGGTGTTGGCCAGCAAGTGGATCCTGTCATTTAGTCAAAAGAGCAAAGGTAAAAGTGTGTAATAAGTCGTCATTATGGCTCATAATAGCTATGGACTAAGCCCGAGTGTGGTGAGTTCAGCAAGATGGAACATAAAGGCCACTGGTTCAGCTACGTCTTCTTTGCAAAGTGGATGGTGTGGTTAAAATGACCGCACTGTTTTTCACCTGTGCCTGGGCTCTAATGTCATCTGTTATAACGCCACGTGTACCTGTGTGTGAGGGGGGGTGTTCACATTAGGCACTTTGTGAGGTTATGTGTGTACATGTGCATGCTTACAACATCGTCCAAGTTAACGTTGGCTCCTCTCCTAATGAGCTCTTGTACTATCTCCAGATTGCCCTGCTCCGCCGCCACCATCAGGGGAGTCTGTCCATTCTGGAACAAGGAGAGAGGAAAGGAACGGAAACTGTGATACAGATTTTACTACACCAACAAGCCAATTAATTATACTGTTTTCTCTCTAACCCTCCGAGAACTCGCTGAGAAAAAAAAAATGGCAGGCAGTTACACTATTTGATGATTTGACTCTAATCCTATACTGTAAGACAACCTGATAAAAGATCACTTAATGCAATTTGGCACACACATAAAGAGGCTTTTCTAGTCTTCAGGTTAAAGGACAAAGATGGTGTTATTCTACATTTTTCTCACTATTAACAAATCTCATGTATAGATCAAAACCAAGTCTCTCAGTACTTTCTGATTTTTCCAGCCCATCTGTGGCTCTCAGCCCTGAGCTCATTAGTTCTTACTGAAGACACAAATCTTCAAAGGGAAAATTCACCACTTTTTATGTGAATATCCAGTCAGTGTTGATGAGTTGAAGCAATAAATTCCTCAGTGAATACTATATTGACCAAGAAAGCTGAGTTTCCCTGCTTGAAGAGCCATGCCAGCAGTGCCTACATGTACCAGAATGCATTGAGCACGAGCTTCTGATGTCCACCTCACTTTGCTGTGTATGTGTATGTCTACCGGAGCCTATAATTAGGGCTGGGCGATATAGCTGAAAAATGTTCTAAAAATCTTGATACTGATAATTATCATTATATCATTGTCATAAAATATTTTAAGCTTGTATCATTATAAAAGGATATGATAGCCTGTTTATGATTATTTATACAATTACGCCAAAACATAATATCCAGTGACATTACTAGATGTAGGAAGAACTACAGAATTTGCAGCAGGAGAGCTCAGCTTTCAGCAGCAGCCAACACTGTATAACAGACACTGAGGAATTTATTGCTTCAACTGACTACATTTACCATCAACACTGACTAGACATCCACATAAAAAGTTTTTCCCTTTAAAAACGAGTCATGGAAATACGGTGGAAACCTCTTACAGAGATCCCATCTGTCAGGGTTAAATTGATCACTATAAGCATATGATTACTAAGACTGACTTGTTTTGTTTTTCTTTATTTCTCATGCAGATTACCATCTAATTGGTATCTGTATATTTATTACATGAATATACAGTAATTAAACAGACAGTTTCACTATTTTTCCTCCACCAAGGGCCTACTCAAGAGGGCACTGCATGACTTCTCTTTCTCCATCACCGGCAGTTGTTTCTTGTTGTTTGAGTAGACAACACAAGGTAACCCGAGGAACCTAAAGTTTCACTGCTGAATCTCATTGGCTCATTCTTGAGAGTATGTCATAACCTTTGAGCAGACTACAATTTCATTGAGAGGAAATATAAGCAGTTTATCACTAAAACAGTGATCACTAAAAAAGGTTTCCACTATACTAAATAAGTATGTAAATAATTCCCTAAAACAACTTAAATCCTCTAGTTTTTAACTATCTTATTCAGACAGGAGTAAATAATGCACTTGCTGAGGACTATTTTGAGCTATAGATATGGTTCACTAGTAAGTATTTACAGCCGCAGGACAGTCAATGTGGGACTGATATTAAAATAAACTACGGTGCCTGTGGTCACCGTGTATGGGTCAGCCAGTGTAATGGTGTGGCTCAGTAAAGTGTTTTTAAAAATGGAGCTCTATGGCACAGAGAAAAAAAAAAGCCTATATCCAACTCTGGCTACACAAAAAATACTTGTTAGTTAGTTAGGATCAGTTCCTTGTAGGTTTTAGTCTTTTAATTGGATTTGTTGGCAACATAACATACCATCAGCACTATCCTTTAACTTGTGAAACAATAATCTAATACGTTCACTGCATGAACTTTACCTCACAACGACAGCAGCTAGAATAAAATCAAAATACTGCACAGGTAGTGTAGAGATAGTCTTGGCTTTCCATATACCCCTTGAAACTCTCAATTTGTTTCCTTCAGGGTGTATTACATCTGAGATAAGTTTTTCTATGAATACTTAGTGCTTTGAAAAAAGTATTTATTCCCCTTACTTTTCATGCTTAATTCTTTTATATCATTAAATCAATAGGATTTGTTCTGACTGTTCTGACACTGATCAACAGAAAACCACGACTAAATATCAAAGTAAAATTAGATCTCCATATAAAGTGATCTAAATTAATTAAGAAAATGAAATATGATAATTTCGAGGAAAGCGACTTTTTATAGGCACTATATCTCATACATGGTCAAGTTAAAGGAAACTATGAACCCTCTTTAAGACAACAATAATAATAAGTACTGTGTCTATTCTTTGCAAATGGCTTTAGAACCAGTTTCGGTAGTATTACTTCATTACGGCCTTACAACAGATTCTGTTATTCCTTTTCCCACAAAACACTTGTTAGATGATCTCAAAGAGCCTCTCATTACTTCGTACTCTGTCTTACTAATGGCTGACTTACATCACTCCTGCTGTCCACATCTTTGAACCTGTCCAAATGTGCTTTGATGGCAGCCAGGTTCTCCTCCTCCACATAGCCGAACAGACTCTGGACGGCCAGAGAGGTCATCTTCAGGGAGGTGGTGGTATCCATGGCTGACTGCTAACCACCTGCACACCACTGCAGAGTGAGAGGAAATCAGATTAACATTCACAGAAGGCTGAAGATATACCAATGGTATCTATCTGGCTTGTACAGCTAAATGTACAACACTGCTAAGAGAAAAGTAGAGTGGTTAAATGGATGTCAGGAAGAGGGTGTGGTGTGTCTTTGAAGTGATGCTACTGTAGGGAATAAACAAGTACTGTTCAAGCCCAGCTCACACGAACAAACTCCCCCATACAAGCAAAAAACAGAAGCTGCATCTTTTTACCCAACTATAAACACCACAACATACAATTACTAAGAAAGGTCATATTTTACATCTCCTGTTTTCAAGGGGATACTTAACCCAAATATACAGAAATTACAGTGCATAAAGTAAAACAACATAAAACACCCACACAAACACAGACAAAAGCTCTCAAAAGCTACTCCCAGTAAATATACACAGACAATCCAAAGCCACATACTGTATATGCATTTACATGCGTCTACACATTAGAGATAAATTATTTCCATAATTTAAGTATAGGGGGAAGCAAGAGCAGGTTGTTAGCAGAAAAGTAAAAAATGTGTCTTATTAAAAAAAAAAAACATGGAAATTCTGCTGCATAAATGTAGATTTATTTCACAAATAATCACCAGTGTGGTTTGCCTTTGTGTGTGTGTCTATACTTGCTTGTATTGGCATACACATATTTATTTTGTATTTTTGAATTTATTTTTAATACTTAAAGTAAAAGCAGAAGATGTCACTTTGGGCTCTGAGAAACTGTGATGAGCATTTTTCACAATTTTTCGACATTTTATAGACTATACAATTAATAAACAATTAATCAATCAATCAATGAAATACCTGCCAGATTAAACAACAATGAAAATAATTAGTCCTAGTGTGCAATTGCTTGTATTACATACATTAATTCCATGTATTTTTGCATTTATTTTTTAACTGGGATAGCAAAAGCAGATAGTCAGAAAGTGTTATTTGGCCAGTTCTGCCGTCAATGCCATACCAGGTACATATATACATAAACACAAACCACCGCAAATAAATTTCTCAGCCTTTAGGATACAGTTAAACGTGTCCATTTCAACCAGAATGTAAAAATATGGCTACAACAGGACAATACACTGAACATGCTCATTACACAAGAGCTAACAGGGACACTTGGTTCAGTTCAATTTAGTTCAATCTGCCTGCTCATGCTGAAAACATGAACTGAAATTTATCTGCTCAGTATAATGAAGGCAGAGCAATCACAATGCTCCACTCGCAAAAGTCCACTAAGTCATCAAATACCACTGAAGACAAACAATAGTCTTTAAACTTTGATCCTTTGAGGTAATGATGCCTTATTTGGGACAATTGGTGCACTCAACTGTGTGCTCCAATTATATCAAGACCGACCTCAGTTCTCCCCTCCTCCCTCCACTGCCTTCAATTAGACTTTGGGGGACTTCTTGTGCATGCTAAACAAGAAAAGTGCTGCTTTTTAAAGTATCTCAAAGTAAAATAAGTGCACAGTTGCGCACTATTTCTCTGAAACTGCTTTGCATTGATGGGGAAATGGCAGCAAGACACACTTAGGCAATCTGTCTGCATCTGACAAATCAATGCAGACGGCCCAGTTTTGGGAGATTATCTATAATATGGCTCCACCATAAGAATCATTTTAAACCTAGACATGGACTAGCATGTTCCTCTCTGAGTAATTTTTAACAATTTTTACCCTGGAGTTCAACAGCAGTACTTATAAATTAAACTTATGTAATTATTCAGCACTGACTAAGATTGCAATGGAAAAATAATATACTGTAAATGTCAAATCTTAGTTCCCAGACATTATATTACTTCACTGAACAAAAGAGACCTGCCTCAAACATGGCTGTTTTAGCTGTAGTGGGGACTCATCCAATCAATAAAAAACTCATTAATGATTCATCAAGTTGGGCTCCTCCATCATGGTCAGTCTTACTTCCTGCCCACAGTAAGCCCCAAATTAATGAGCTGTATTCGTTGATTGTGAGTTGCCTTGGCAATGGGTTTCGCACAAAGACTAACAAACCTGCTGTTCAATATTTCAGCATAATCTGTGAGACAAGCAGCTCAGGCTCAGGTCAGTAAATGCTTAAATGTCACATGCCTGTTGGCTCTCAGCACAAAAGCCCAGAAACAGTTTGAGTCAAACTGAGAGTGTCCAATCAATTAATAACTACATATTCTTTCCTTTTTTTTTTTTAAGTCTGGCCCTGTTTCTTCAGTCAGGGATCACCTGGCAGCTGTTCTGTCCCAAATCAGACAGTTCACGCATATATGAAAAAATCCTTTGTTTACAGTAAAGGCAATAGGAGCCTGTTGACACACCCTCCTCAGCTCCTTGTCTCTCAGCACAATGGGTGGACAACAACATCCCACAAGAACCAATCAGTAAACATTTAGCGCTCTCTCTGCTGAGCAATGATCAGAGGGGAGCTCACACACATCCTTTTAACAAAACACTCACCCAGTAAAAATCAGCAGAGACAAAACCCCAATAAAAACAGTAAAAGCCATCAAAACAAATGATTAAAGCTCCTGACAGAGTGACACATGGTCTTTAAAAAACACTAAATAGGTGAACACATGAACCTTCTTACCTTGGTGTAGGGTGAAGCTTGTATTTATTTGGCTATTCAACACCAACCTTTATCCTTTGCTCACTCGCACACAGTATCAACAAGCACTGCCGGGCTCACGCTCAGCATCCCCCCCTTCACTCAAGGCTGAATATTAGATGAGGGGGTTGGCCTACGCCCATCTCTTCCCAACACAAAAGACACATGCGACCAGATTTTCATTCATTACTTGCACTGGCTCGGCATCAACTGATACAGATAAAAGACGAGAGAGAATTAAGATGTTGGCCCAATTTGTGCCATTTAATTCTCTGGGTTATGCAATAAAAGTAACATTTGGTTTTAATGGGAGCTGTGACTGGAGGATTATCACTCTTGTCACTTGAGCGTGTTTAAATTACTTAATTACTCATCAGTTAAAATGGTAAACTAATCCTGGGACACTGTAGTACTATTTAAATATCTAGTTGTACTACTATTCATCATCAGAAATCCCTTAACTTTCAGGATGGGCTGGAAAATATTAACCAAATCATCAATATATGAAAATATTTTAAATTAAAAGCCTAAATACTGATATAAATATTAGATATTTATGTCATATTTAATATTAGTAGAGGCATCTGCTGTTTTTTTCAAGCTTTTACACTAAAACTACCAAATAAACATAAAAATCTTCATCACATAACTGTAAAGCAACAGGGACAGAAATATTTAGCACAACCAAAACCCCACATTATATCTTTTCTGGTTTCACTGCTCATCAATATTATTGATATCAATACAGAGAAACACTCAGATCTACTCAGTCTCGAGTCATTTATGGTCCAATATTTATGTAAAAACACAAACCACTTGATATAATCATGAAAATTCAAATAAACACCTTGTCAGCTGTGCTGTTACATGAACACACACAAACATGAACTTGGGAGGCAACACTGGATAGGATCTCTAAATTTAACCAGTCAGCTCTTCGTGGCTTGTCATGTGGGTATAAAACTGCTGAGGAGTCAGTTCCCTAACACATACCAGGGTCAGCTCCAAAAAACAGGTTTACTGAGTTGTCTGGAAAACTTTAATACCAAAGTCTGGAACTAGGAGGCCAGTATGATCCAGATTGGAGGCAGGTCTTGGTTTTACTTTGAAAGGTTATCCATATGACAGTAAACCTCCTACTTGGAACAAATCCCTGTGTGCATGAGCTACTGGAGAGAAAGTGACCAACAGCCAACCAGGACACAGTTTTAGCATGGCGGTGATAAATGTACTGTGCATTTTCTACCTGTTTCTGTCTATGGCAAGCTGCTGTAACATTTAATATCTAGAATAGATGTATTGCAGATATCTGTCATTCTTCTACTCAAAACAATTATTTCAGATTTCTTTCTATGCACAATTGTCATTTTAGATATCCAAAACATAATTCTTTCTAGGGCAAATGATAATTGTTTTTACCATTCATTTGTATTGGGCTTTTAATTTCAGATATCCACAATTACATTTTTGATATCCAGAAAGAACATTCTGCAACATCTTACTAGGTAAAACTCCCATTTCAGATATCTACAATCCAGTTATTACTTGTCAGTTTTAATTTCTGACAGGCTATTCAAAATGAAAAAGCATTCCAGACAGATACCCATGATTGGGCAATGGAATTGGTAAGATTTTATTCGATTCTGCTTATCGGTCCGATTCTTTATCAATTTCTTTCTGAAATGCAACTGAAATGCAAATTTCCCCTCGGGGATCAATAAAGTATATTGATTGATTGATTCCTTATTGATCAATTTTCTGTGCGTAAAAAGCAGGCCTACACAAGCATCAGTGCAAGTGTTTTATTATTTGAGTCTGAACACCATGTAGAAACAAAGTAGAAAAAGGCTCTCCACTATGACCTTTTCTTGTTGCACATTTCCAGCAACATAGACATGAGTTTGACTTCTTTGTTTTGTAATTTACAACTGTCAGATAAACTTGCCTGTATCAATAAAAGCAAATGATAAGCTTGGAGACATACAGTTTCTGATGGGTTGGACAATTCGGAACCTCATCTTGACTGAAATTGCTTCTCAGTTTACTTCCCTACCCATAATGTAATTTTGCATTAACAATAACAACTGGGTTCTAGATGTAGATTGCAGAGTTTTTCTGAGTAAAAAAAAAATCCATTGCAGATATAACAAAAGTGTAATTGTGGATATCTGAAATGAAAAGCCCAATATACATGAATGGCAAAAGAGACATAATTTCTCCTAGGAAGAATGACATTCTAGTTATCTGAAATAATAATTGCGGATGGGAAGAATGTAATTGTGGGTATCTCAAATGTTGTTTTTTACAAGAAGAACTCAATTATAGATATCTGCAATACATGTATCCAGGATAGCCATTGAAGAGACAGTGCACCCAAAAATCAAAAATACACCTTCTGCCTCTAGCCTGTGGTGCTATTTCTCAATCTAGATTGTTTTGCTAGGAGTTGCTGAGTTTTTAAAATATCAGCAGATGTCTACCTTCTCTTGAGTGGAAGTGAAGTAGATGGCACTTGTGGTGCTCAAAGTGCCCAAAAAATTATATGTGGAAAAAAAGTAGTTCCGACAAACTGCTCAGAGGCTCCGTGAATGGAAGTGGAAAAAAACATTACAGTAAGCTAGTACATTAGTAATCAAAAGGATAACACACAGAAAAAAAGTGTACATGTTAGGCTGTCTTGGCTCAATTGTTGAGTGTTTAGTGGGCAACAGTAGCTCAGTCCTTAAGGACTTGGCGTGGGGACTGGAGCTTAGCTGGTTCAAGTCTAGCTTGGACCAAACAGTATGACTTCAATTGTTAACTGGAGAGGTACCAGTTCACCTCCTGGGCACTGTCAAGGTGCCCTTGAGCAAGGTACCACAGTCCCAACTGCTCAGGGCTCCTGTTTCTGGGTAGCATCCATCACTCTACCATCTATCACACAAGTTGCATATGCATCTGTGTATACAAGCCTGTGTGTGTGTCAAATAATTAATAATGGAACAGAAAAAAATCTTCTAATGGCTATGGGGGATCAAATAACATTCATGATAGACATCCAGGAACAGCTGAGCAAATAAACTACAAACCAGAGGAAAAATATATGTGTGTGACTTCTGTATGAATTGTCCCTATAAATGTTAAAAGTGCCAATTTGAATTTTAAAGGATTTTTAAAGATTTTGAATTGAATTTTGACAAGCACAATAAATGTCGCCTCTTAAAATACAATTTTTCCCAGTAAGAATGTTATTATGAATATTACCATTCTGATTCTGAGAACACAATTTTGATTGGGAGAAATATTATGGATATCTAAATTATAATTACAGTTAGGAGTGTGGTTGGATTTACGTAAATATTCCAGTGGCTTGCTACTTGAAAATAAATGTCTAACGTTAACAACTGGGATCGTTAAGGCACATCAGCTGTGTGTCTTCGGGTTGTCAAAAAAGTCAACATCTGGATGACACACACACACACACACAGAGACACAGACACACACCACATGTGTGGCCTCAAAGAAAAGTAAAGCTATAATTTACTTTCTGCTCTCTAATGGACGGGTTTAAACAAGGATGTTACAAGCAGACTGACTTCCCGTGTTTAAAGCACCATCACCAGGAAGCAACAGCAAAACACTCGAAACTCCAAACGGCTAACAGGCTAACGTTAGCTAGCTCAGACGCTAGCTCTCCAACAGGTCCTTTTTCAGTTTTATCAGCCTTAAAAATAAATAAAAAAGTACAGTGTACAGCATTAAGTCATCTTACCTCGGCTGGGCTGCTTTGTAACCGTGTGTATTTTGATTCCAGTCCGGAGGATATGGCCAAAAATACTACTTTTTCACGTCATACTGGGGCTTCTTTTCTGTTTTTAACGTTAACCTGCTCCCCCGGCTGCTACAGTCAAGTCAATGGCTCCACCTCCTCCTACTATGAGTGGTTACAGTGGTGGAGGAGACGGGGTCAGGAGCCCCTCCCCCACCCCGATAATGGACCCCAACTGACAGGATTACTGTTGACAGCTGAGATGTCGCACTTTTAAATTTTTAAACGCTCTTACTGTAAGGACCGATTGAACCTGTCATAACAAAGATTCATGTATTTTCATCAGCAGTGAAGGATAATTAACTACATTCATTCAAATGCTGTATTCAAATACAATTCTGAGGTACTTGTACTTACTTTTTACTCTACTCTACTATACTCTACTATGTTTTTTTAAGTGCAATAATAAGAATATCAAAAATATTAATTGTTTTTTTTTGTTTGTTTGTTTGTTTTTTACTGTACTGTACTGTACTTTTACTGTTCAGTTTTGCTCCAGCTATATGGAGTCATAGGAATGCCATAAAAATAAATCAGTAAAAATAAAAGAAAATAAATCATGGAAATATAAAGATGAACAAATAAATGTGAACAACAACGAACAAAATAAGACTTTTTATTGCACAATTGCACAATTACTTGCACAATTATTTGTTCATTTAGACCTTTTTCATGGTAACCGTACTGATATGAAATAACAGATTGACACAGGTTTATAGTTAATGAAATTAATTAAGGTCCTGTTCCATTTAATGTAGCAGAGCCTTTCCAGTGAGCCAACATGCACAACAGAAGCACTGTTTGACATGGTTACAATACAATATGGCTGCTATGAAAAAGGTCTATGGGGAACAGAAAAAGCAGAAGGAAAGGTATAATAATAATAATAATAATAATAATAAAATGTCACTGAATAATAGTATCGAATAATAATAATCAATACTTTTGTTACCACAAGTGAATTTAGCTGATACATCTGTACTTAGGTTACTTCAGTTAATTTTTTACTGCAGAACTTTTACTCATAATGGAGTATTTTTATATTATGGCACTTTCCATTAAAGGATCTGAGTACTTCGTCCACCACACAATTTCCTGTCATGTTTATGCGTGCAGTAAACAGTAGATAAACCTTAAGATGATGGTCAATTTGTTACAATGTGAGGTGCCAACAAAGGGAGGGCATATGTCAAAATCAGTGTGTGTTCCCATTCTTTGGGTTGGCCAGACAAGTGCACATAAAAGTCTTGGTAGGATTTAATATGAACAAAATTAGACCTAGTGGTTTAAATTGTGATATTTTAAAACAAGTGATTTCTGAGTGCAACATTCTACTGTAAGTTCACAAAACAGAACTTTTTAACAACATAGGCCTTTTTCATAGCAGATATTTTTACTTGTCTTGTAAGAAAAGCACAGGTGTTACTGATAACATGGCTACGTCCTGTTCAAGAGCCCATTCTGAAACTGAAGCAGCTAAACAAACATACCCATTATTTGATGATTAACTCCTGTGCATTTCCTGTTTGACAATTTTCATTGGTACGGTAGGCTACATGGCCAGAAATGTCATGTTGACAAAGGCATACATACATTACACTGCGACACGTCTTCCTAAATACCCATTGAACTTTCAGCTTTCAGCATTGAAAGGATGCCTTTACTTCTTTTTCTTCAAAATTTGTTGAATTGTACCCTTTCAGCAGGTTGCGGCAATATGACCACTAACCTTGTTGCATTGTTTAGCACATGCTGGCTCACTGTCACAACTTACTGCAACACCTAATGGTACAGAGCCATCATTAATTAAATTTGTTTCACTTGTGCTTTTCCTAAGACAAGTCAAATACACCTTTTTTTTCTTACCCTTTTTTTTTTTTTTTTTTTTTTTTTTTTTTTTTTTTTTACAGCTTTTTGACATGAAATGATAAACACAGGTGTTACGAATGACAGTAATAAAGGTTCTGCTCTATTTAGACACAGAGCTTTAATTAATGTGATTAGTAACACCTGTGTTCACCTACTATTTCATGTCAAAATGGCTACTATGAAAAAGGTCTATCATAATAATACAATAATGAAGCTAAAATTTTAACATCAGTGTTGCAGCTAGTAATTATTTAATCAGAAATTAAAAAAATATTTTCAAACAATATTAACCTTTAAAAAAGCCACTTTCAAACATCAGTTTTAGTGTTTAAAAATAATTTCTCTTTATTTTTGCCACATAAATCAGAATTTTAATGTACTGTTATACAAATCTTTCAATAAATTTCCTTCTGACACAAAAATAACCATTATGTTACACAGGCGCACGCACACACATACTACATGGACACATGCACACGCACGCACACACGCAAACACACTCGCAGGCACGCATGCTCACATACACACAAAACAAAATGCGCCATTCTTGATTTGGCACTTTGGACATATGGAGCAGTTTGCATTGATCTGCTGGTTTGGGTGGCCATGCAGTGCAATAATCGCTATGTTTGTAGAATGACATCCCTTTCCCTTAAAGTGGGCCACGCTCGCCTACACAGGGCCCAGGCTACAAATATAGTTCACATGAGACCACATCGACATGTACGGATCACATGAATACTGGTACACACACAGTTATGGCAGGAATATGCAAATGTTAGAAAATCCTTATAAAGAAATAAAAGAGGTCCATACTGCAAAGCTCACCTCTGCTGCTTTGTTATTTTACACAACACAAATGCACCAAATCAACTCAAATTACTGACAGTTTTTTAGAACAAAAAAGCACAACTTCAAAGTGTTTATGATATTGTGGGCTTGAAATCCCCAGACTATTTCCTGCTTTAACAGATAAGTAAGAATGTGTCTTTTGACTGTTTTACCAACAGTGAGGTTGCCTCCTCCACAACACATTTCCACATTTTCTTGACTAAATCCATAAAAATATCTAACGAAACAGAAATGAATCACATGGGTGGCTGTTTGAACTTGTTGTAAAGAGTGAACGGGATGAATTTGAAAGGCTTAAGGTGAGCCGTAGACCAAAACAACATGGGGAACCAGTGTCTCTTACACCCTACAGTAAATGCACCCTCAAACATCCCCCTATTCTAAGGTTAAGTGCACACAATATGAAATAAGACCATTTACCACAACAGCTGGTCTATGTCTTTGAATTTGTACAATATTATGATGTCACGCACATAAATAACTGTAGCAGATTTCCTCACAGACAAATGCAAATTGCACACTTTACATAATTTGCAGCCAGAACATGTTGTTCTTATGTTCTTAAAGCTACTACAAGGAACTTTCACATTTTGTTGATTTTGGCGGCCCCAGTGGACAAAAGCCGTAGTGTTTCCACGGTCATAACCACAAAATATAACATCAAAAATAAAACTGTGAAAATAAAAATGTTCCTCCCACTTCATTTTAATTTTAACATACTACTCATTGTAACTTTGCCTCTGAAAATGTAAACCCAGGCTTGTTTCATCTGATTTTAAGAAGAATCTGACTCGTGGCAGACAGTAAGAATGACTATATAACTGATAACTAAATGGCCTATCCTGACAGGGATGGTCTTGTTTGCTTATGCAGGTCATATCGAGGCATCGGTATTAAATTGAGATGGTTTTATAAGCAGTTACAACTCCTTGTAGTAGCTTTAAAATTGGAAACTTTTCTTTTACATTCAATTGGCTTGTCATAGGTATGGCTATAAAACCTGTATATATTAAATAAGTCTTCAGTGAATGTGGTACTCTGATTAGATTTCTGTTAAATTTGTTGGAGACAATTAATTAAAATCGTGAGTGTTCAACAGTGATGTTATCTGTGTTTCCCCAATTATACAATTTTATTATTTAGTTTTTAAATATTAAATAAATTTGGATATTTCTATTACTGAGGCAAGACATTTGAACACAGAGGAAACCTGTTGTGTGAAAAATATGAACTCATGAAAAAAAAAAGAAGAATAAAATAAAAAAAAAAAAAAAAAAAAAAAAAAAAAAAAACTAAATCACAACAGGGTAAATAAACTCCCTTTGAAAACACACATTTATCTGACGAGTTTGTCAAAAAAAAGAAAAAAAAAGCAGCAGATATGAAAAATATAAAAAGAAACAAAAATCCATTTAGCAACTCTTGAGTGCCTCTTTTAGACTTTCCACTTGCTGGAGGCGGACGAGATCTGAATTCCACTTTGGGACTCTCTTATGTCAGGCAAGGTCAACTGATCCCAGGAAAACAAAAAACAAAAAAAGCTTGAGAATGGATTTCAAATAGTGTTGTCACAAACATCTAAATACAAAACACGTACAATAATGTGAATTCTTCTTCTCCAATAAAGATTTTTAAAAAAGACATAGAAATCAAACAATGTTTTGAGGATCCTAAGGCCTGGTTGAAATTGGCAGCTGATGATAAAGGTTATGTTTCTTTTACATGAACACATTTTTATCCATTTCCACCCTAACAGAGGCTTATATCCAGACAATGACAAAAACCCTCCACATACTGCACTCCTATTCTGGTTGTATATCCTTCAGCATGTCATCCAACTTCTATTTCACCACCAGATGAGTACATAGAGGGTTTAAGGCAGCTTGGAAGTCTTCGTTTCCACTAATGTAATGTAAAGTAACCACTATCACTCATTAGTTTACACCGTGGCCATTGTTGCGTCCTGGTCTTGTATCCGTGTCAGAAGTGTGATTGCTGTCATCCTTGCTACTGGAAGTTTTGACAGAACGTTGACTCGTGTTTTTCTGTCCGATATTTGGTTCTTCGTCAGGTAAACAGACTCGCCACACTCCAGCTCTCTGTGGTTTTCTAGTTCGTCTCAAAGTGTTTTTCTGCTGCTGAAGGAGACTGCGCGTCGCTGTCCTGAGCCTCATGTGGCTTTGTCTTTCTGGTTGCAGTTGTTGTCTGTGCTGTTGTGGTCTGTCTGGCTGTCCTGTAGGCTGTCCTTCTGTAGGCCGTCCTGCTGCCGCTCTCTGGGCTGCCGGCGTTTGACGGGTAGGACCAGTACCACCAGAAGACAGAGGAGGTGTAAGCAGAAGTACCAGGACCTGCAGAGACATGCCAAAGTGAGTATTATCTCAACAGAGTTTATTAGAAGTAGTAGTTGGAGAACAAAACAAGAAAATATGGGGAGAGCATAAAGGGATTGTAATGTTGCCCAGTCGGTCCACTGCTTTGGTCCAGACCATTGACAAACATAAAACATGACAACATGACAGCTTCTGAAAAGTGAAGCCAAAACATCTTGATTGCCCCCTGGTGGCTGGCTGCAGTATAGGTCATAAACCTTGCTGCCACCATTTTAATAGAAAAGACATGGGTCAAACTAAACCACTTAAGCACACATGAAATAAATTTAGTCAAAAGATGATTTCAGTCATTTTAGATCGTTCTTAGCGTCATCCATTGTTATTCTTAGTCAATGGTCCAGAGTGAAATAGCTCAACAATTATTGGATGAATTTCATGAAATTTCATCCTGACATCCATAATCCCTCAGAGGAGGAATCTTTATGAATTTGGTGATCCCTTGACCTTTCCTCTAGCGCCACCATTGGGGTAACAATTTTGGGTTTTAGGGAAATGTGAAAACTGCTAGATGGATTCCCATTAAATTTTGTGCATACATTCATATTCTCCACAGGAGTGTGATAACTTTGATGATCTTTCAAGCACAATCATCACTTCAAAATTTTAATTTGTCCAACATCAAAACACTTGTATAACTAATAACAACGGTGAACATGGTAAACATTATACCTGCCAAACAGCATTTTAGCACGGTCATTGTGAGAATAATAGCATGCTGACGTTAGCATTAGCGCTGTACCAAAAGTCTCACAGAACCATTAGAGTGGACTTTTGTCATGTGTTCCAAATCACATACTTTTTCTTTTAGTACATACTGCAGCTCCCCTTACGTGTGTACTGTTGCATGCAGTATGCATAAAATTGGGATACACTACTTCATCATAACTTTGCTGCTTGAACTTTTCATTTGTCATCTGTCTGTGCTCTCTCGGCAGCTCAGCTGAGCTGTGCAGAGGATTGAGGGGGAAAAAAACAAACAGAAAAAGTGGCTTGCATACTGCACAATGCGACTGGACATCCTGGTATTTTTGGCATCTTTCTCTGGAATTCTAAATATTACAGTAGTATGGGTATTGGAACACAACCACAGTCTTGTTAATCAATGCACAGTTCTAGACATGAGAAAGGTGGTGTAGTTGACAACCCTATAATATGCATCATAATTAGTCATAGTGAGGGAGGAGTGCTAATTATGTCATTTTATGAAAACAATAAAATAGAAAAATCAAGCTTAGCAAAAAGAAACAGGCTATAGGAAAATTAGAGGCATGCTAATATGCTCTCTGTGTCAAACTAACCTAAATATGGAAGGAAATCTACCATATCAGCCTATTCATTTATGCTTATCATGTTACTGACCTAAACAATACCCAGATATGTATATTTATCAGCTCCACCTCCTCCTACTCCCACATCCCTGCTGCTTTAAGGAGTCTGTTATATCACCTATTTAGCAGCCACGTGCTGATTTAATGGCAATCCTCATCTGAACGACACTGACCATTGTTGGCCTTTATTTCCTGGCAGCGGTCGAGCAATGTTAAGGCCACTCATTTTATTTGCTCCTCATCAATCCTCCCCATCCTTCGCTCATTAAGCTGTCTCATTAACTGTTACAGCCTGACAAGAGGGGACCGGGCTAATGAAAAAGTGTTAATTTCTACACTGTGGCCAGTAACTTCATTTATATGCTTGGTGTAACAATCATTTTATACGGCAGCAGCGTACAAACCTCATTCTACTAATTACTTTACAGAAAAGCAGAAGCTACAGTATTCTCTCTTGAACACGAATACTTTGTTTGAAGGGATAGTTTGGACTATTCAAGTATAATCAGTGTATTACCTACAGTAGACGTACAGGCAGTCAGCACTTTCCATTTTGGAGAAGCAGACACAGGTGTAAGCTAAGTAATGTAGCCATTCAATAAAGGTCCACCTAAAAAATGAAAGGTATCCAGAAAACGGCTATCACATAAGCCAAATATCGCTCTGTCCAACCCAACCAAACTCCATAGGCTAAATTAGTAAATTTACCTTATAGAACAAGGGAATCGCTGGTTTGTTGCTGCCTCGATAAGTTAATTTGTTTGTGTTATTGTGTTACTGTGTGAGTTTGGTGTTTTAAAGGGTTAGTTCAGATTCACCAGCGTGAGATACAGCGATATTTGGCTCATATAATGACAGTTTCCCATCAGGAAAGGCTGCCTGACAGTAAGGTAAAGTGGGAAAAATATTCTAAATATAATGTACACTTAAACAGATACTGATTTGTTTTAGGTAGACCTTTTATAAGTGGCAAAAATATGTTTTGCTGCTGACTCTGTCCACAGCAGTACATTGCTCAGCTTCCGTGCTGGTACTCCTGTTTGCTTCTCCGAACAGGGGATGTGTTGACCGCCATCTACTGAAGTCAGATAATGGATAAGTACCTCATACAATTTCACTTCAAATAATCCAAACTGTCCCTTTGATGGATTAGTAGTATCAACAATACAACTCAAAGCAATACTGCATCAACATCAACATGCAAGTCAGTCAAACATGTACCTGTAGAATTTGAGTGAGGGTCCTACAGCAAGTAGGACAAATGGTGCCACTGTGTAGCTGATGGCAATCTGAGTCCACGCCCACGTGACGACATCATAGATGCGCTTGTGCATGGCAGAGACCAAGAAGTACGGTCTGACATTGTGTCTTACCTGGAGGAGAAGAAAAACATCTTGTGAGTTCTCAACATTATTTTCAGGTGAGTTAATCTGTAAACTTTAAATTGCATTACACTCCTTCTTCTTTTCAATAAACTAGACCTAAATTGAACCAATTGACCCAGTTCCTGAAATCTTTGGAGGCAGTAGGCATTACTGCTCATCCTTCTCTTTCTTCCCTCTCTCTCTCCCTGTCTTTTTCCATCTCATAACTCTTCTGAGAAATCTATATCCGGACATGTCCATGTGGCAGTGACCAGCAGTTTTATGGTCTAACTGGGTCAGTGGTCCTCTTGTCCTCTTTTAGATAAAGAAATACATCGTCCCTGCAGGAGCTCACCTGCACAACAAATTTACTGTGCTGACGCTTCAGTTAATCAACCCTTCTCAAAGTAGATTAACCAGAATTACAGAGCAAGTTTCCGCCTGTACCATCACTCCACTGTCTCTACATAAATATCCTCTTGTCTCCTTCCTTCAAAGACTGGAGTGAAGAGGTCTGGTTTTGCAAAGATTAGTGGTAATGGCCTGTGTGGCCTTTGTGGTATACTACTTTATCATTATCCCCTCTCCATGAAGGGATTTTGTTGTGTGTTTGTGGGTCTGCTAAGTGGCAGTGGTAAATCTAAAGAGCTCTTAAGACTTTTGCAGAAAGATGAAATAAACAATAAATCGAATTTTATGGCAAAGGTTCTATTAGGGCTGCAGGACCCACCCTCTACATTATGATTCCCAGGCTGCGGGAGTGCTATGTACCACTCTAGAATTATGATTTGTATCTGTTTGACTAGGAAAAGTTCCACCAATAGCTTCGGTGGAGACACAAACAGTGTGTGTACTCACTGCACGTGCAGCCATGGTCATGGCGATGCCAGTGAGGAAGGTCAAGTAGTAGCCAGGGTAAACCCCATGCCACATGGCTGACAGCAGGAAGGTGGCAGCAGTGGGATTGATCGGACAGCGCTCGTAGCACACCCTGAAGAGAAGGTAGACATGACAAATCCAGTGTTTGGCCAAAAACAGTTCAAGTAGAAACAAATGAAAGGTTTCATTCCAGACTTCCAGACACCGTGGATGGTTGTTATCAAATTTAATCCCATTATGGACTGCAATACAATGCATGAATGTTTGTTTTTGTAATCAGAGCAGAATAATTTGTAATTGAGATAGCTGATTCAGTCAAATATGATTCACATAAAAATACTAGGCTTGAGAGATAGTCCACGAGTTTTACTCATAATTGTAGGTCAACCTCACACAAACTGCGACATAAACAAACTCCATGGATCGTGTGTCCTCAGTATGTTCAGAATAAGAGAAAAAAAAGTCTAAAAAAACATATGAAGGGAATGTTTTATATCACCTAATATGATCCTACCAAAATACTGTAGTGACACAAATTACTTTGGTACCACTTTTTTGATTCCTAAAATAATAATTTAAAAGCCATATAACTATTTTAGCATACTTGTAGGCAAGGCAATATGAATTTGCACTACTCCATATAAATGTTGACACTGATTAGCATAAATTATTTTAAAAAATCACTCCAAGTAACACTTTCATATCACTTTGAAAATATTCATGAATGCCAAATTGGCACTAATTAACATAAATGTTGGCGATGATGAAGATGATGATTGAAGTAAAACATTACAAAGATATTGCAAGAAAACAAACCCACTAGGCCATTTTGATCCACTTATGCATCAAAGGGTTAAGAATTTCCTTTTGCAAATTCACTGTACTGTATCCTGCTCTGTGTGTCATGTCAAACATATTTTCTGGATGACTGTGGACAGTGTTGATCCTTTGTGCAGACATCACACATGAAAACATGAAGAATACAGGAACTCGTGGCATCACATATTTAAGAGATTAGAGAAATTGAAAAAGTTTCAATTTGTGTGAGATATGATGCCCGTACTAAGATGCAGACAAGGATTATACATTTTTGTAGATACTTCAGCAGCCCTCTGCAGCCACAAACTGAGCAAAGTACAGCATTTCACAATATATGTTTTACCTTTTGAGCCAGAGAGCTGTCTGGATATTCCAGTTATCTAGGAAACTCTTGAAGCTTGTGGCAAACTGAAATTGAAAAACAACATATTTTTAGGCTTTATTTGAAAATGGCTTTTATCCAGATATAACGGCTCTAATAAAAACAATCCTAACCTCAATGTCCATAATTCTGAGATTTGATATCAGGTCCCACCGTGGGGAGCCATCTTTGTTGTATCCATTGAAGCCAAATCCGGCAGCGTTGTTGATAGCATCAGCTGCAGGAGAAAGGCACAAATGTCTCTGAGCACAAAAACAGCAGCGAGAACGAAAGGATGACAAGCTCTGCATCCTGAGAATGCATTCATTTGTGAATCGATGACAGAAACAGATGGAGATGCAGCATCACATGTATTTGTCATTGGTAAGAAGGAAGAGCTGCAGTTTAAAATTCACCACTAGATGGCACTGTTACGCCAGGAAACGCTGTTAAATAAGACTTTTTTTTTCTTTTTTTTTTAAGGCTGCATCTCAACATACTGTACAGACTCCTTTAAAAATAACCAAAAGAGAACCAGAACAGCTGCTTCAAATTCACTCACTTTGTACTGAGAGTCAAGCAATTACACTCTTCCACAGGATGGAGCAGAGTCTTCAGTCTAAATTCAAGACTACTTCTACTGAGTTACATCCAAAGGCGAAATTACAGCTCTCACTAACTCACCGAGTGTCCAGACAAAGTAGTACTTCGGCCTAAGAGCCAACATGGCCAGGTAAAGGTAGACAACCTGAAGGTAGAAGGGCGTGGAGCTGACAAAGTCATCGTCTATGGAGTGCTCTACTGGGAGCAGCTTGCACAAAGACAGATAGATGGCCAGTGAGATGGCACAAGTGCACAGCTTGGAGATGACGTCATTCTGGGTGGAGGTGAGACAAGAGAGAAACAGGCCTGATTAAAACCCATTACACCAGATTACATTCAAAAACAACAATAGGAGATGTTATACTTGTACTTCAAAAACTCTTGTTAAGTTGACTCGAGGTTAACTCAAGTCCTTGAGCGTTCTCTCATGTTTTATATTTAGCAGCGTCTGTGTGCCTTTTTCTTCTGAGACAAACGCACACTCAAATCTTGGAGTGTAATTAAATTATTAATGCATTATGCAGTATGAAAACACAAATAACCTTGAGGTTTAGACATTTGCGTCATTAAATTCCTCAATAATGTCTCTGTTTCTCTAAAGGCAACCAAATGAATTATAATTACCCTGGACTCCTTAAAAACAGCTCTACACATATTTAATAGAGAACTGCATAGTTCTGCAAAGTTTTGTAATATCATAAACTGCTCACTCAAGTACTCTCTTTGAGAAGAACTTTAGAGAGTTTTTTCACTCACCACTGCACAAAATGTAGGTCTATTTTACCACAGTATTTACAGACTTCACATGCACTTCTACCCAAGTGGTAAAAACTGCGTTGCACCTTATAATCACAATACTAGAATTAAAAAAAATCTTCGTTACCTCTTTCGATACCACAGCTAAAGGTAAAAAGTCCTAGGCACATAAAATAAGATATTTTTTCTTTATTTAATTAACAACCTGTACATTGTGCTGGTACAGAAAAAGTGGTTTTGCCAAATTTCAGGCCAGACATTAAAGAATTGAATGAGCACTTTAATTAACAGATACTGTATCGTTTTAAACTCACGGTATAGAAAAAGTATCAATAATTAGATACTTTCTACAGTCATAGTACCTTGGGTGAGGGTTCACTCTGCTTATACTTTCCATTCTCCTTGCCGTTGGCGTTCTCCTGGTGGCGTGGCTGGTAGCCCGTGCCTTCGATGAAGGCCATGTAGTCGTTATAAGAGCAGGTGGGGCCTGCCAGGATGCCCATGAAGTTACAGTTGTAGCTTAGGTACTCCAGCAAGCTGGGCATCCGCCTGAAGGGCCACAGGGAAAAGATAAGAAGAGATACATTAAAGGGGAAAAACAGAAATTAGGACGTCTCATTCTTCTCTCTTGGAAGGAACAAGTGCCTCCTGACTTCATGAGATGGATTAGAGACACTGTGCATTTTCTTAAACTTGAGAAAAAAAGATTTTGAACTCCCTTTTTATGGTGTTATGGATTATGGATGACTGGAACACCAGTGTTAGTGAGGCAGTGGAAAGACCCACAGCAGTATCATTTTGTTTTATTTTGATTTATCTATTTTCTTTCTTTCTCTTTTTTTCCCCTTGATAACTGCTCTTTGTTGTATGCACTCCTTGTAATCCTTAGTTGAACAAACACTTAAATGGACAGTTATCACAGTGAAGCCTTGGACTTGGGTTGGTGGGATACCTTTCATCATTGTAATTATTTGATTTATGCAACTGTCATATGCTTGTACACAATTTGATTACTGATACATGCTGCAGACAAATGTATGGTGGGTTTATGGGAAAAAAATCGATAAAAATACAACAAACAACAAGAACAAAAAACAAAACAAAATAGAAATTAGATGTTTTCATGTAGTGCAGTAGTGCCCAACTCTTTTAAATTACAGTAGGGATTGCTACCTGTCCACTGAGAAACTGGTACAGTCTTTTCTATTGAACTGTCCAGGAAAAGACAGAGGGCCTGAGTGCTTTGGCTGAAGATTCTGTGGTCTCTTACCCTTCTTAGCTGAATTTAATATGCTGGGTGAGGTTGCAATCTAACTGCCTGAACACGAGCTCTTGTTTCGACTGCTAATTCCTCACCTTCCCAGAGGATATCTCAGTTAGAGTTGGAGAGTTAGAGGCTGACTCAGAGTAGCCCCAGCTTAAGTTTAGGAAACAAAAGTTTGGTGCCTCATGCTTGGGATCCTACAGGGACACTGGTCAGTAAATTTACTATATGAAACAATTATGTCAAGATGTGAGTCATTTTTATTCAAAGGTACCTTATGGACATGGGAAGCAGATCTTTATATTGCCAAATAAAATTTTAAAAAAAAAGAAAAATGTACATAAATAGAATAATTATGATTCTAATAGCAATATATAGGATTATATATACTGTACATAAATATTAATGATTGCGGGTGTGTTTGTGCCCATGGCATGGCTAACTGTCACATATGTGAGGGCCCCATTAATGCTGAAAGGTACATACAGGATTTGGAGCAACATATGCTGCCATCCAGATGTTTTTTCAGAGATGACTCTGCTTATTTCAGGAAGACATTGCAAAGACACATTCTGCACGTGTTATAACAGTGTGGCTTCGTAGTAAGAGATTAGGCACTAGACTGGCCTGCTTGCAGTCCAGACCCAGCATAACCAGACCTGTTTCCACAGCACTCAAGTCCAGACCTGTCTCTCACTGAAAATGCATTGTGCATTATGAAGCGCAACGTAAGACAACAGAGACCCCAGATTGTTGAGCACCTGAAGTTGTACATCAAGAATGAGAAAGAATTTCACTTTCAAGACTTCAACAATCTGCGTCCTCAGTTCCCAAACCCGTTAAACTTGTTGTTAAAACAAAACTTTTGTGGTTTTGGATTGTGTTGCAGGCATCAAATCCAGAATGAGTGAATATTTACAAAAAACGATGAAGTCAATCAGTGAACACTAAGTGCTGTATTCAACTGAATATAGGTCAAAAGGTTTTTGCAAATCATTGCATTCTGTTTTTAACGTTCTGATTTTTTTGGAGTTGGGGTCACACATATAAATAATTTGAAATAATATAAATTTTCTGCTCTCTCCTCGGTCTCTTATCTAAGTTCAGCTGTGTTGTCACATATTAAATCTTGGTTACCTTACAGTCACATCTTAAATCTTGCTTTTTACATTGTTTCTGCACCTAAGCTGCACTGCCATCTCCAATAGTAACTGCCATGGAAAAGAATCTGCCGTTAGATAGATGAAGGGTAGGGCATTCCTACAATACAGGTCACATGAGAGTAGTGAAAGTGTGGTTTCCTGGATACAGAGTGCCTAACAACTGCTTGACAACATCAGAGAGAGAGCCTGAAAGAGTGGCAATGTGGTGATTTCCTACTCATAAAGTGATGGAGCCATTATTCAAATATAGGGCACCATTTCTGTCAGACTGAGTTCATCAACTTTAATTTAAGACCATGAAACCTTTCAAAATCAGCTTGATTTTATGAACCCGTTCATCTGAAGCAGTAAAAACATACCTGAGTCACATACCTGATAGCTAGGTATTTCTGACTGGGAGTCAGCTGTGCATCTCGTTTGGCCAGACCTGCAGACAGGCACAAGAAATACAGGTCAAAATTAGAAGAGGTCCCTGAGTAGAGCGCAGATCTCCACCAGGCAACAGATGGTCAAGCACCTACTGCAATGAAACCATAACTGCAAGATGCAACTAGATTTGCAAAGTTTTTAATAAAGTATTTTAAGTAAAATTTCTTATATAGATGTATGCAATATTTTTAATAGTGTATTTGTATAGTACAGCCTCACTTTTCTTTAAGATGCATAGAATAGTTTAATAGTACTACAACCAAACATCCTGGGTTCATCTGCAAACTTAATAAGGGAACAATAAACAGGACAATAAGTCCAAACTTCTCAACTTACACATTACACAACAAAATAATAAAATCACAATAGTTGAAATTTTAAATAATTTACACTTGATGGAGGGCTATGTTCTGGTATAATTCCAACAAGTAATCATGTTCAATTTGTCACACTTACAACAAGCCAAATTTCATGAATCAGTTCATAATTAAGCGAGTTCCAGTGAATTTTATTAAGAAGCCTGCATCTCTCATTTGTTTACTAGTTGACCTTGAATGCTCCGATATGGCGACCTCACAGACGCATACTAGTGACATACAGTGGGGATTATTCATCCCATATTAGGCCTAACTTTAGCGGATTATAACGTATCAGGTATGGAATTTATCTGCTGATGCTCTGGTTTCAGATATAACAATTTTTTTTCTATGGATGTCTGAAACACACTAGTAGCAGTTGTTGATGACTTGCAGCCCCTAACAGCTGGTTAAGAAACAGATCAGTCAACAAAATACGTTTTTCAAAAACTGTGAATCAATGCAACCACAAGGGGTCCTTGAGTAAACAGTCATAAATGTGCACCAAAAATGTTAGATTGCTCGGTCTAGTAGCACGTGGGATTAACTGCAGACTTGGACAGCAGATCAAGCCCCACTACTCACTTACACATGACCCATTGCACAATCTCCCAAAAATAAAAACATATAAATGTCTGTACATGTACACCTGTAAATCAAACCTATAAGAACTCATCATTCATCTTTGTTCTCCACCTTAATGATAAACTTAGGACAAACTAAACCTTGGTCAGACATACTGATAGTGGTTACTGTTGTTACTGGGAAGGTTAGTAAAGGTCTGCTCTATTTTTGGGATAAATGTCTGAGTGTGTTTGTTTTAATCAGTCTGCTCTTTGTTTGTGAAGACACGCAGCTTTGCAACTCATTAGGGTGAACACTGATGGCCAGCTTTGGCATCATTTGGGCACATGTACGGTTGAGCATACAGCTCATTGTGCAAGGCTATGTGTAGTTAAATTCTGCTGCTCCTCTGGCCACAATTAAACCTCTGATCCCATTAAATGAACGAAAAGATGAATTGTGGAGCAGCTTCACTGTGCCTTAAATACCACTGTACTTTTAAGAGCTGGAATTAAGTGCTTCACTGTATAAAACTATGGCCCAAAACTGTGCAATGTATGTGTCTGTGTGTGATTGTGTGTGTGTAAGTATAAACACCAGGCAGGAATCAGGGTGTGACAGTTCTCTGAGGATGAGGATTACAGTCTTAGTTTCTCATTAGACTCACAGTTGCGAGGAGAGTCAGTGACCTGAACAGAATTTAAAACATTACACTGCTCTACACTGCATACACATGCATGTACCCACCACCACCACACACACACACACACACACGTCAATATACAAACTGTTATTAGACTGCTGATTGTGTTCAGCGTTGAATATCCTGAGGGGACTTAAGACTCCAAGTGGGAACTAAAAATCTGTAAGTGACTCTCATCATCCTCTCGATCTGTAAGCCTCCCTGCCACTTGATCACACTTCTGGTCTCCGTCTTTATTTGTTCCTCATTATCACGTGTGATCTGTAGGAAGAACTTGTAACTTGTTTGTTTCCAAAAGTTGACTTCAGCATGATCATAGCACAGGACTGGTCAACTACTGTACATCCACTGTAGCTTGGATTGTAAACAAATGATTAAAGCCAGTGTTTATCCGGTGTTTAACATTTAGCTTGTGTGTCAAGTTAGCCATTTAACAGAGAGGGGAGGAGAGTGCATACTTGGCCATTGCCCCATTACATAACTGTGTTTATGCTCTCTTTATGGTTCACTAGTCCATTGTCAGAAATGACTACTGGCTCGGAAATGTGGCCATGTGATCTGTTTTAAACTCCAAAGAGAATTGAACCATTTTCACTTCTGTCACGTCTGCCACTTTTTTTTTCACAGGAAGCGCGCACACACACACACACACACACACACACACACACACACTCAGACACTTTGATGCTCATCTTCTTACCATCGTGTATTTCAAACGCCAAACTGGTAATCTTCTGTGTTATAACCATCATGGGCCTGATAAAGGGCATCAAAGAAGAAAAAGGGCAAGGTTAATGATGTGAGTTTCAAAACAGTGTTTTGTTTGACTTTTTCCTAACAAGGTGACATTTTCTAATTAATGCATGTTTTTCTCACATAGTTATAGGTTAGTTTGGATTATTTGAAGAGGGTTTGCATGAGGTACTTGTTGATAGTAGTGTGTTACCTACAGCAGATGGCAGTCAGCACACCTCCAGTTAGGAGAAGCAGAGAGGGGCACCAGTACAGAAGCTAAGCAATGAACTGCTCTGGACGGGGTCAGCAAACAAAAGATATTTTAGGCACCTGAAAAAGGTCCACCTAAAAAAATATCAATATCATTTTAAATGTGTGCTATATTTAGAATATTTTCACCACTTTGACTTGCTGTCAGACAGCCTCTTCCATCTGGAAACTGCCATAATGTAAACCAAATATTGCTCCCTCCAAACCAAGCAAATTCCATTTAACCTTGCAGAACACAGGACTTGTTGATCTACCACTGCCTCTCGGTGAATCCGAACTGTTCTATTAAAACACCTAAGTCACACAATAACACAAACTAACTAACAGATTGAGGCATTGGTAGACCAGCAGCTCCCATGTTCTGCGAGGTAAAATGACTGATTTCTCCTATGGAGTTTGGTTGGTTTGGAGAGAGTGATATTTGCCTTACAGAATATAATGGGAGTTTCCAATCAGGAAAGACTGTTTGATGGCAAATTAAAGCTGTAAAAATATAAATATAAATATAGCATGCACTTAAATTAATACTGATTTTTTTATGTGGAGCCTTTTTTAAGTGGCTAAAATACCTTTTGTTGCTGATCCTGTCCACAGCAGTGCATCGGTTAGCTTCTGTGCTGGTGCCCCTCCTTGCTTCTCCAAACTGGGCTGTACCAACCACCATCTACTGTAAGTAATATACTGACTATCAATAAGTAACTCATACAGTCCCACTTCAAATAATCCAAACTATCCCTTTAACCTTAATTTTGAATGCTTGTTTATTTAGTTTAGAAGAAGCTATCATGTTAAACTGCCAGCACATATTGTTGTATTTTACATGGGTAACTAATGGCCTTAGATATCAGTTCATTCAATAATAATAGTATCAGTATGAGTTACAGTAATACGTCCACAATGGGAAGCTTCCTCCCATCTAATTGCAGGCTTTTTCTAAACTTCCTGTAGCTATTCTTTCCATTCTTCTCTCTTGTTCTTTAGGCCAAAGCTAACTCAGCCCTCTTCCTCCTGACTTAGCAAAGCTGTTCTATATCCAACAACAGTGGAAAGTCTACTTTAGCCTGTATATATGCCTTTCTGTTGACGTTTGCATCAGCAAGTCCAAATTCCTGACTATTTTTATACATGAAAACTGTGGATGACATCATCAAGTTAAGCTGCAGAGTCAAAAACAAGCAACAGACCAGATATTTTCTTATCTGCAAATAAAACTGCTTCAGAATATTTTTTTAGACACATAAAGGTATACACAGGGCTCACACGGACGCTTAGAAACACGTGACATTGACATTTTCAAGAAAAACAGAGGGACAGCAGACGAGGTAGCTGAAATAGTGAAATCTCTGCCCTCGCAGAGGCAGTATGGGTTTGCATTAGGTTGCTTAGCAACTAGCCACCCCCACCCTGCTGGGAGTGCAGGCTGTCTGCTTGAATTGTCAGACAGTCTGGAGGAGTGGGAACCAACCACAAGGAACTAGAGTCACTATCGATGTCCTCCTGCCGACACAGCAGTGTGACACGCTCCTGCTTCTGTTTCGCTCAGACTGGTTGAGTCATATCCAATATTCCCCTGACTCTTACCGGCAACTTCTCCTTTTAGCATCATTTGTGCTCCATTTAGCATTCAAAACTAAGGCCGGTGGAGGTCTTCCGTTTTTAATTGAGAAAAGATTCTAAAGAGCTCTGTGGTTTCAGTGTTGCTTACCCTGTAAAATCTGCAGAGTACATGCCGTAGTCAAACACGTAGACTCGTGTGATCTGACACAATATCAGATAGCTAAGCGTCACAATGAAGCAGTACCTGTGCAGAGAGAGGAAGGAAAAGGGGAAAGGGAGAAATGAGAGAAAAAAAATTATTACATGTAGTACATGGGTAAAAATGCAGACTTCAAAGACCAAAACTATCTATGAAATTTTGGTGCACGTGTAATAGTTGAGTAAGGTGAGTACCCAGCAGAACCTTTCCTGTTCTCCTTTCTCCTTTCCTGTTCCAGCACTTTAATGTGCAAGGCTCATCTATGTTGAAAAGAAAACCAAATTTTAAAGACGCTTAAAAGATGTTGCTGGGGGACCTCTAAAAGCGGCATATAGTCACATTTTAAGTTAGCTAATGTTAGCAAAACATCTGACAAAAACATAAAAAGAAAACATCTAATATCTAATGTTGGCAAAGTGCCAGTGAGCCAGCCGGCAAATCTACTTCAGTCGTTTGCTGGCTTGTTTCATCTGCTACCTAATGTTAGTAAAATGCTACCTAACTAGAGAGCTAATTTATATCAGTCATTAACTAGCTAGTTAGCAAGCATTTTGCTAAATTTATCTAAGTCAAGATGTGACTATATACTGATGAGGAGCTTTCATATTGTGTTGATTTTGGAGGCCTCTGTGGACAAAAGCGGCACAAGATATAACATTAAAAATAAAATGATCTAAAAAAAGAAAAACAATCTTCCTTCTCCCTTTTAACTGGCTAACATGGTGCTCACTTTAACTCTGGCTGGGATATGTAAACACAGGCTTGTTTTATCTGATTTAACTGGGAATCTGACCCAGTGGCATGCATTAAGAATAATTATATTGAAATAGATCATCTTCTCATCGATGGTCATGTTTGCTCATAGGTCATATAGAGGCATCAGTATTAAAGTTACTGTTTCATAACCTAAAAGTTAAAAACTCATTTTAGTACATTTAAGATGTACTATATACAGTATATGTCGCTTTTACAGGTCCCCCAGCAACATCTTTTAACCATCTTCAAAATTTGCTTTTGCTTACTACATATAAGAGCCTAGAACATAACATATCTAAGCGAAGGAAAGGAGGAAGTTGATCGAGGTTCTCTCTGGTATCAAGCTTGCTAAACTGTTACTGAAGCACAGAGTAAAAAAGGTGGGATTCAGGAGGGGTTAATCGAATCCACGCGGTGATATGGAGCTTTTCAGGCAGGGCATCTTAATACACTTTAAACTTCAGAGTTCTGCAGAGACAAAATAAACTTTTGTTCTCTTATCTGTGGCAGAACTAGGACTTTCTTCCAGTACAGTACAAAAGACAGTGTCCTCGGTAACAGGGCAGAGCTGTGGGAAGGGGAGGAGGTTGAAAATTGGACAAAAGGGCAGAGGAGGCTCTAATAATGTGTCACTGTCAGTGGCTGAAGACGGAGGACAACACAACCTTTCAACAGAAGACCAAAGACAGAGCAGCACTAACTCCTGTTGTGCACAAAGCTGTTGAAGCATCAGCCCAAGTCAAAGCTAGCTAGCTAGCATTCCTCTGCTGCCAACAATAAGAGGATTGTGCTGCTCTGAGAAGGAGTACAACACACCAGCTAGAGCAAGGCTGCACCGCCAATAAGACACAACGGCACCTCTTGACTCTTAGAGCCTACTGTATCTGCAATGCAAGATGCAGCCGAGGCATCATCTGATCTCTACTGCCAAGCATTTATAACAGAAAAAATAACCCACTCAACAACACTGCTGCTTTATAAAATATTCTCAGACTTTTCAAGACCCTTCTCAGGCTCTAAAAACTCAAATATTACACACTACTATTAATCACAAAACCCTCAGAGAAGGCAGAGAACACGATTATAATACAATCCTGTTATGTGCTCTGAGAGCTTGGTGTTTGTATCCAGCCCACACTTGGCACATTTGCAGTGTACAGAGCCTTGGGAGACTATATGGCTCTTTACAAAGGCCTCCATATTCCCAGACCTTATCTAAATGTGCTGCATGGATACATTGACTAATACTAGTTAAAATCTATGTTTCTTGGTGAGTAGTTATTTTTTGGAACAATGCTGGGTTATAGCTTTCTTCTTCTTTTAAAATTACTTTTTGGCATTTTGCCTTTATTTGACAGTCATGGAGGCAGACCGGAAGCACAGGGACAATGGTAACTATGGTAATAGAGCTTCCTATAGTGGACACCCTGAGTGGTATTTAGTTAATATTGTCCACTATTGCCTATAGCCTTTCTAAAGACATAAAATAACAGAGTTTATAGAAGCGACAGAAGACTTTTGATCTGCCTGTAAACTTTGTCTCCCTACAAATATGACAAACATGAACCTGAGGCTATGGGTGTTTTTATTAAAAAGGGAATTACACTTACACAGGTGCACAGGTTCAGGCTCAGTGATCTCAGTGGGAATCAAAGCCAAAAGCTCATTTTATAAATTTAACCTCATAGGTTAAATCTAAGAACTTAAGAAGGATCCTAAAAGCCCACTTTGATTACTTTCTACAATGTGTTAACCTGCTTCACATAACTGTCTCAAATGTTATTGTGCATCTATTTGATTTGGTTAGAAAACAAACAAACAAACAAACAAAAACATTCCACTGTTAAAAGGGACAATCTCAGTTGATTGGATTCATGATCGGACATATAAATACGAATTAAACTAGACTTGCAAGCCGATATAGCAGGGTCCAAGCACCCAGTGCAACTTAGAACCCTGGTCACTGGTGTGTTATACAGAGTAGAAAGAAAACACCTGAATCGTGCTTATGGAGTAATATAAGTTGCCCTGTTATATTTGCTCACAAGGGATGCAACGATACATCGATCTGGATCGATACATCAATTTAATTTTCAATGATCCAATAGTATCGATGCAAAGTGACAATCGATATATCGTCATCTTTAACACATGCTTTCATTTTGAAATTCCTATGGCATATCTGAGTAACAAAACGTCTGGAAGAGTTCAGTAATAAAATTGTCGAATCACAATTTAGTTTCTTTCTGTGAGTTGACATAAATGTAACTGACTGCGTTAATTGGACATTTGATATCGATCGCAGACCCCTGAATTGAATCAAAATCGTGTTTTGGCAGACTTTGTGATATCAGCAAATATTGCATTGTTCAGAGAATCAATATAACATTGTATTGAGATGAAACTGTGATTTACACCCCCATTGCTCAGAACAGGGTTTTACCTAATTTCATATTTTCTTGAATCAAGTAGAATTATCTTGTTGCAGACCACACCAGCAATGTTCTATAATATTGTAATATAAAACGAACATTTTAGCAGTGTAAGAAAGCTTGAAGTCCTTCTGCTAACATTTTCAATCCTTAGAACAACTCTTCTTCACAAAGCCCAGCTTTCTCCGCTGGCAGCACACAGCTGCAGTTATCAGTGAAGATATGAGCTATATGTGCTGCAGCAGCTATATTTGCAGTGGGCCCACCAGGGATCTTGTCTTTATCCTCATCTGATTTGTGTTTGTGTAATTCACAGCTCAGAGGGGGGAGTGTTTCATTTCCACTCCAGGCATCTCAGATTGGAGCCTGGGAGTAAAGCAGGCTGGCCTCCCACTGAGGGACAGCAGTAGACAGGTCAAGGCGTAGACAAGGAGCCACACAGGAGCTGCAGGTATGGATACACACTGTACGTGGAGCCATGAAAACGAAAAAAAAAAAAAAGAGACTATAAATAAATGTCTGAACACTCTGAGACCTCTTTCTAAAGGTTGTGTACACATAGTAAATGCCTAGAGGCACACTTCATGCTTACACAGATCCAGAGGAAATTTCCATCTGTTCAGCATGCAACTGTGAGGCAGTAATTTATACACTTATCATCGTCAGGTTCACAGTCATGCTTTCACACCAAAACTAATACAAATTTCAATTAAATTGCATGCTTATGTTACAGTTAGAATAATATTTCTCTATTTCATCCCTAACTCAGGCCCTTCTGAGGATAAGTTGGCGGTAAGTGGAGCTGGAGATATCTACAGGGTAGTAGAGTGGTTCTACAGAGGAGTCATCCCTGAGAGCTAAAGTTCGGTGCCCGGATGCTGGAAAGTGTCTGATCTGCTTTAGTGGTCTTGAGCTGTTAGGCTGAGAGTGGGGCTGAGATACTGAACAAAACCCTGAAGGGAGAATTCTCACTGTGAGCAGCACCATTCCCCGCCCTCCATGCCAAAACTTGTCTGACGCTGGAGACACACAGCAGGCAGAAGCGGCACGAAGTGCTGGGATATGTCAATTCACTGCGCAGGTCAACAAGCGATTCTGCTCTATGTAGAGCTGATCTTCATAATAACCTCAAGAATTTAGCTTTTTATGTGTTCCTTGATGAAATGTGGGCCAGTGCGTTGTATGATGATCTGCAGGGAGGGGCTTCACTCTTGCCTGTGTGTTTGCTCTGCTCGTCTCTCTTGCTCTCTGTTTAGACACAACTGACAAATATGTGGAATAAGTACGTAATTAAAAAAAAGACACACAGATTCTAATAAATATAGTGGATGGCCAGATTTTAATATTTCATCATGGGGGGGTGATTGTGGGAATTGAAAGGAGAACAGCAGGGAGAGAAATCAATGAGTTAGAAACATGGGATGCATATTTCATTTTTTATCAAAATCAGCTCATTTGTATCATAAAAAATGCCACCGTTTAATTAAATTTAGGGCCAATTTTAAAGAATAACTAAACATCAATTACAGGCAGTAATTGTCAGTTCAAAATTATAAGCAAGGCAAAATGACAACAGCTGGTTGAGTTTAAGAATGATTTGTCCAAATATGTTTATTAGCAAAAACCTAAAAGATTGCCACAGGATTACAGAGGCTTTAGAATTCAACTTTTGCACCTGGAGTGAATTTTAGACTCTTCTGGATCACCATTATAGCATTACCATTCAGTAAATACAGTAAATATTAAGACCTTCCCATGCAAATTTTTTTTTGAGTATTTAATACTTTCAATACTGTACTTTCAATATTTTTTTTTCTAATTTCTGCTAGACATAATTATATTTTTTTCCAGACTTCCCTCTAATTTCTGTTATTGTCTTTTTTTCCTCTTCATTTAATTTTAAAAATGACACAAAACAAAGAAAAAAGAAATGCACATGTGGTGAGGGGGCTGCTTCATTTTCAGGTTCACAAGCAAAACATTTTTAAAAAAAACGCCAGACTAGAAAAATACCACATTGTTGTGCTCTAAATTTTATTCAAGAACCAAGAATATTTAATTCATTGGATTGAAAGAAAATTAGTTGGCAACTATTTTAATAATCAGTTAATCGTTTCAGTAATTTTTCAATTAAAAGTGTTAAACATTTGCCAGTGGCTTGTTGATAGTAAATGAAGAGTCACTGGGTCATTGATTGGACAAAAGAAATCATTTTGGGGGCTCTGAGAAATTATGATGAGCTTTTTTCACATTTTCTTTTACTTTTTACGAAACAATTAATATATTAATCATAAAAATAATCTGCAGATTGATCAATGATTAAAATAACCATTACCTGCAGGCCTACGAGAGTACAATAATCACTTGAAAAGACTGCATTTACATCAAGCGTGATATCATGCCTTGTCTGATCTCTTCAACTTTCTGAGTTATTATTATTTTGTTATGGTTCTTCTTCAGCAGCAGTATCAATTAAAGAGGGCACTTGCATTACCGTCACAGCCTTCTCCATTGGCTACACCCTATCTAATGATTTCACAGTTCCCTGTCTCTCCTTGCCATCAACCAGCAGGCAGTGCTGTATTCACAGTTGAGGCAAGTCGTCAGAAAGCATCTAGAACATCCAACAGGTGAACTGTCAAAGAGACTTGGGAGGGTTTGGGGAGTGTCAGAAGGGAGGAGTGAGAGATCCAAAGCTGCACGAGAGTGAAATATGATACCTCACCACTAAACAAAGTAGTCCGTCTAGACCAGAGCCATTCTAAGCCGGGGTTTACACCCACAGCCGTTCCCACAGTCGAGGAACGGAGATTTTAGCAACTCCATAAAGCTGTCACACTGCACTCACTGTACACTTTTCTCCCAAGGGCTGGCTATGTGAGTGGCAGAACAACAAATAGGGAACACAGGTGCTGCCACAGTGCATTGGTCTTGGGAGAGTGGTGCTGCTCAGAGTGTGTTCCCAAAAGTTTGTCCAAGCAAGCAAGTCCTTGGGGTCCATGATCTAATGTGTATAATTTGTGGGGATCCTTGATGTGAAAAAGTTTGGAATCTCCTGTCATAGCAGATGGTGCTATTGGAGATAAAAATGTATACATTCAGCATTACACTTAATATACAGTATAAATATAATACGAAGTATATATACTTGTACTATTCACATTATCTCTTCTCAGCAGTATTATCATGAGCAAGGGTTACAACATGTTATGTAATACGTAAAAACATAATGAGGAGGGATGGATGGCTGACTGAGGGATTGAAATGAGAGATTAAGCTCTAGTAGGGCAAAGATGGATAAAAAAAACGAGAAAAAGACAACTTAAATGCCCAGTGTGTAAGATTTATGGCAGAAACAAAATATAATATTCACAATTATGTTTTCATTAGTGTATAATCAACTGAAAATAAGAGCTGTTGGTTTTTTGTTACCTTAGAATCAGCCGTTTATATCCACAGAGTGCACGGGTCCACTTACATGGAGGCCGCTGTGTTGCACTGCCATGTTTCTACCGAACAATAAACTAAATAACTCCCAAACACTGGTGCTAGATACAGCATTTCATGTTTTATACAAGTTTCATGGAGAACGGCAGGTTCTCCTACCCCAGGGGTCAGCAACTTTATGCAGGGGACTGCCTTGCAAACTTCAACTTAATGTTAAATTCCCTCAAAAAAGTAAGGTTATTCATTCATTTCCAACATGGATTGTGAAAGGAGGACTGCACTTTTTGTATCCTGTCCTCATGTTTGGATATGTAAATATATATATATGGTCATATAATTCCAGGTGTTGTTGCACCAAAATGATAAACTTCTTGTTGTATTTTCTCCTTGTGTGAGGGAGCTACGTCACATGCGGTTGTAAATTCTGTCACGGAGGACAGTAAAAATTAAAAACATTTGAACTTTGGACACCAATGCCTTCTATCCCTACTATATTCTTTGCCGGCCTCACATAATTTTACCATCTTTCTGCCGTCCACTAAAATGAAATCCAGTTTGCCGTCTACCGTCTGCAGGAATCCATGTAAATGCAACATTAGATTGGAAAGTCATGGACTCAAAGGAGCAAATGCTGAGTTAAAGGGGTATGTAATATTCCTAAGAAGTTGGTGTTAAATGGGTGAGTATGTTAAATTAAGTCCTGAACATTTAAAAAAAAAATTATCACTGTTGGTGACAATGTAGGGGACTGTAAAGACAAGCAAGTCACATTCTTGTACATATGAATACACATAACCATAGAATGTCTGGAAAATCTGAAAATCTGTAACCAAGTGAAGTGTTGTGTAGTTCATTGAGCAAAGGTCACGGGTTAAACATTGGGAAAACGTGTACACTCAGTCACCAAAAGCACACTGAGTGCTCCCAAATAAATCTCAACCTGTTGCTCCAATTATACATTATTTGTTATGCAAAAACCTGTGGCAAAGGGTTCAATGCCCTCTGCAAACATGAGCATGTCAGTGCGTCCTGCCTCTGTGCTTCTCATCCTCCCTACCATTTAGCTGCACCTTCATTGGGGTGTGTTGTGCTGGATGAACTTTTATCTCTGAAAGCGATGGAGGGTGTGTTGGTTTGGCCAGGGTGACAGCAACAGTTTTTAGTTTCATAAGAGCTACGGTAGGAGGGAGTGGATGCTGCTTATCTACCCACTAAAATGAGGGGCAGAGCTCTGGGCTAAATGCCCACTGATGCTGTTTGTAGACGATTAAACATCCAGAAAGAATGCAGGATTTTTGACGTTAAACATTATTAATTGCCATATAGTGTAGATACTCATGTCTGATGTTTCAGGTCACTGTCATTGGGTTTTGAATATTTTTTTTCCGAGGGCAGACACTATTGTGATTAATGTTTTCTTAGCATCTATTTAAAGCTCTCCCCAGGGGAAAGCATCTACCATTTCCACCTGCACTCATAACCTTGAATTCTAGTAAAAAA
>JAJHUR010084878.1:0-35354 GCA_027495735.1 Lutjanus campechanus
AAGTCACCAACATAAGCTAACCCTTCACTGGAAATCTGTTAACGATTAGACGCAGCATCTCATTAGACTGATCTGAAACGTTTCAAGCTTTGACTAGCAAAGTCACAGCCTCAACCAATAGCAAAGACATTTGTGTGGTTAAACATGGGCATTTGACTCAGGAGGTGCTGGTCACTGGCTCGCATTCATGCATTTGCGACCGCTTATCTCGACAGACAAATAACAGAAAAAACTCCCAAGTTTCAGATTTGATTTGTTTTCAGATTCACTACCTAGTTTAAAACAGAGAATCTTGTAGGTCTAACAAAGAACCATTAATTTAAAAGACTTTCTTTTCAGTATTAATTTTTAATGCAGTCAGGAAGAGACGTGAAAACATTCTAAGTATAAAATATAACCTGGCTTAGCTCTGTTAGTGGTGCAGACAAACACACCTTCATAAACACAACAAAATGCGACCACAGTAGTAGCAGCATCTTACATTATCAGTTATAGTCAGCCTAGTTTGACTAGAATATCACTCAGTGCTATAAGCCGTGTTTCCATCCAAATATATGTGTATGTATTAACTCTTTTTCAAACAGGCCAAAAACCTCTTCAAGCCAGTGGAAAATCTTTTTTTTTTTTGCAAAATTGAGAATTTTCTGTCAAACCTCGACCAGACTGATTGCTAAACTGAACCATGGGCTGACTACTTTATCGTCTAAACTAAACGTTCAAAGTTTGCAAACTGTTTCCTCTTCTAACCTGAAATGCTGCTAACCCGAACCACACTTTTAGCTGTTATGTTAAACCGTCAGCTAACCTAGACCGATTCAAACTGAATCATTAGCTAACGTAGTTTTACCGCCAAAGTTTTTTAGTCTCTTAACAGAATTGTTAGCTTTGAAATTTTAAGTGTAGTGTGTGTATTGCTTCTCTTTTTGCTACTTCCATCATTTGTCCTAAGCCCAGACCCATCTCTATGCATAAAGATAAAACTGATTTCCATATTTTTCCAATTATTGTTTGGACGTACCTCTTCGGGAAGGGTAGTGGTAACAGTGAGTTGGATGTATGAAGCCAATGTTGTCAGAACAACTAGATGAATGATTCTGTAGCTTCTGTAACATTAAGCATAAAAGCACACTAGCCTTAATTTTGTTTTCTGGCCCGAAGTTTAGAGAGGCAAACTGACCTGGATAGTCATGTTTTTTAAGGTTGAGGGAGCGCTCTACTAAAACTGTTGGCCTCCATTTGATTTTGTGGTGAATTCAACAGCACAACAACATGTTCAACCTTAACTTTGTCCATATGAACAGAAGTTAAAAACAAAAAGAAATTTGGGCATTTTGGTGTCACCAAAGAGTAGATAAAGTTTCGTCAGACTTTCCCTGTGCAGACGGTGTGTCCTGCGGCGACGGCAAAGCGCCATGATCTGCAGTACAAAAGGGAGAAAAATGACGTTTGTTGGTGAAGCCAAAAAGCCCCGTCGCTTTCATCGAGTCACCTAATTATTCCTCTGGAGGTCCAATTAGCCCGACTGTGGCTGAACATGAAGCAAATCGCTGGTCGAGCAAGGAGCCAATGGATTGGCCGTCCACACACTGGGTACAAAAGATGCTAAAAATACATGCTTTAGATTCCTCATGAAAATACAGAGCTAATTGTATGTTTAAATCAAGAGTAAAAGTTTTCATTTTCTCTCAGTAAACTTTTAATTGTTATGACGGTGGCACACGGATGTGACGATTCTTTCAAGGGACAAAAGCCTGGAACAACATGCTACACAGCGTCTCTTATTTTAGCAAAATGACTGAATGTGGTTCTGTTGTTTCACACAGACGGCCGAACAACAAACATATGCCACAACATTTTTAGTATGGTTTAATGTGGTTATGTAATACAAGAGTCAAATCTCCCACTGTGCATGTAAGCTATCAGAAAGTTTCAAACTAGAACCAAGTGAAGCAAAGACAAAAGTGAAAATGTCAATTTAAAGTTGATACGGTGAACTTGTTAGCAAACAGGTGCTTGTTTACACCTCCAGCAGATACAGAGCACCATGATCAGTCATTTAGAGTTGTGTTTGTTTCCACCTGATGGATATAAGGCCAATAATCACTCGCTTTTAGCTCTGTTTTTGGTCTCCACCAACTCCTGAGGGAAATATCTGGCTCTTCAGCTGCTAAATGCTCAACTGTGTTCACCTGGTAGTCTTTAAATGTGGCTGTCTGGTGTTTGCTGCTGAGCAGGTAGTGTAAGGTAGCTTGTTAGAGCTTTTTCACCTGTTATGGCTAAAAACAACACTATGAAAACAGTAAAAGTGTAGCTGGACAACGAAACACTGGGCTAAAACTCTGTACACCTCCGTAAAGCTGATGATAATTCTCTGTAGAATCTCTACAAGAGACACCTCCCTAACATTATCATTTGATATATTGTTATTATAAAAATATTGATTATAGCCACTTCAAAGGTTCTATATCTGACAATTCTGCCACTAGATGGTGCATTAGAGCACCACTACGCTTGGGCAGTCTGAAGGTGTTACTGTGTACCAGAGTATCAAGAAATCCTGATGGTATGATTTGCAATGCTGTCATAAATACAGATGCTCCTCTTTCTATTAAACTGATATGAAGATGCTGTGTTGTAGTGTGCAGCACACACCACCAGGGGTCAGTCTCACTGCTGGTGGACAAGGTGCAGCAGAGCAGAGAAACATGGCGTCTAAAGAATAGAATTACAGAGGGTGAGTGGGTGACTAATCAAGTTGAGCCACTTTACACAAGTTTCACTCAAATACCACCCAATATACCCCAGTAAAATGTCAGGAAGGCAAGGTATGAAAAAATAGATACTGCCCAAGTCTAAGCACCACCATCTCAGTCTGGCCCATCAGACTCAACTGACAAATACAGCGATTTGCCTCGCAGATTGTCGTAAAATACACTTCGATTCGATCTGAACAGAAACAAAATAAAACTTGCCAAAAGTGTCTTGGTTTGTTTTTCCCCTGTTCCAACGAGCACCAACTCTGGTTTGATCAAAATAAAAACCATTATTCACAGAGTTGGAGGTGAAAATATTCCTGCTTTATGACTCCACCGGCAGCTGTAAAACAGGCTGCAATGGCTGCAACATTGATCTAACTGTGCCTGACTTAGTGCATTCACTAACAGTCCTCGTTGCTTAACCAGAATCAGGCATTATGATGCTGTTTGTTCTTAAAGCCACCAGACTCCATTTAGAGAAACAGTAATTTCATCCCACAGATCATCTTATAACACACTTCATTTAGTATTTCCACTGTTCCAACAATCAATAATAAACCCTTAATTTGTTCAGTTATATGTGAAAGGAAGCTGCCATTATATCACTCTCCTCAAAGCCAACCATTCTACTGGGAAAGACTTGCATCATTAGATACATGCATGGCCAGACCAGCTTCCAAAACAACGAACAGCAAGCTTGGATTACGGCGCACAGAGAAAGTGTGACTTCATTCTCTTCTCAGGATGCCATTACTCCACTCTCTTCACATGGCAAATAGTTGTTTGCTGATATATTGATGTTCAGAATTTCATAAATAATTAGTTTTTAAAAAACTAAACCTTTAAACTTGCCTGATTGGACAGATGTCCTTCTCTATGTAGTCATATATGTTGTCACATCCAGCCCTGTCTCCTCCAATTTATGTTTATATATAACAAATGTGCAACAGCAAATACATTTTTGAGGGAAGGGTCCTGCCAGCCGATATACATTTCTAGTAACATACTGAGAACATGTTGATTAACATATATGACAAGTTGCAAAAATGTCACTGTTAACATATTTAAATAGATTCCTGCCATTCCTGTTGCCTCTTTATTCAAAAGATAGCTTTGTGGTTTTTTTAATACTTAACAGAAATGATGATCTTTCCCTAATCTTGACTGTAATAAAGTCCAGGATTGGTCAGGTGGACCTCTTTGTTGTCTGTGACAGTGTCTGAATGCGTTCACCGGAGCGAGCAGCTGACAGGACGAAGCGCTCACCTCGAGTCACGGCTGCAAGAGGATTCAAGTCAGTTGGAAAAAGTGCTTTTTTGACTAAACCTATTCAAAATGACGATATATCCTTACCCTCCTCCTTTGTTGCAGGAGTCTGATTGTGAAGCTCAGATTGTGGTGTTATAGTCCTGTACTTTAAAGTCGTGAAAGTCCTGAATTTTAATTAACATTAACAGATTGCTTCAAAGAAATATTGCTTGTGAACATCATCAAGCATCATCTTTGCCACAAAAACATAATTGCGAAAATTTAGTAATATAAAGACTTAATTTGTAGTAGACAAGGTTGTCATATCACAGTTATCTTACAATGTGAAACTAATGTGACTTTGACGTGTAACAGAATGCTGAGTTACTATGTTTTTAAAAAATCATTTTCTAAAGAGTCTTTGAATTAAAAATGCTATCAGGCCTTTTTAATTTCTCCTCGACCTGAGTGAACATCCATCTTATCTCGACTCTTTTTTTGTCTCCTCTTCTTCCTCTCTGCTCTGCTGTGACCGGCCAACATTCAGGACTGCATGTTAAGCAAAGTTTCTTGAACAATTGATACAGGCGAGCGTAAAGCACAGACAAATGGGCTGGGATGTGCACCATCCATCACGCCCACAGAAGACTCATTGTTTGCAGATTTTAACCTAGAGGAGTTCCTCCCGTTCTTCTCCTGTGAGACCCACAAATCATGAGCTGACAAGGAGAGCCGAGCTGAGCCGAGCTGAGCTGAGCCGGGCCGGGACAGGGAGCTTGCAGGTTTAAAGACGAGAGAGGAGAGGTTCCTCCGTTCTGGCTGATCACTGCTTGAAACAAGGAAAGTAAAAAAAGAAGGAAGGGTCATTATGCTACTGGTGCCATACTTTAAAGCTCTCAGCACAGTTAGCATACTGGTGAATAGGCAGACCCCTCATTCATCTCCCCTCTCAGTTTCACAGGTTATCAATCTGGGTGATAAAGGCACCAGTATTGCGGTGTGTTGTTAATAAGCTAATATTTCATGTGTTTTCAAAGTACGTTTCACGTGTTTTGTGTGCTCAAGCTGGGGTGGGTCATTTTGGTCATTTTGTTGATCCCTGACTTTCATTTTCAGGTCGTCAAAACCTTTCTCATGTAGTACCGTCAGGATATAGTGACAGTTTAAACAAATATGACAAAACAATTATTTTCATAGAAGTTAACCACTGAACCTATAATTTAATAGTTTATTTTTATTAAAGTGATGTTATGCCAACACATTCTAATCCCAGCTCGATGAGTACTGACGCCGCTTTGTCGCAGCTTCTCATAATGATGCATGAGGTTCCCTTTCACAGCTGTATCATCAGGTGTCATCGGGTTGAAATAAAAGGAAGAGAGAAGTAATGAAAAATGCAGATTTTATCGACAGTATTTATTTATCCTAAAGAATATTTTCAAGGGACACTTCACTTGCAACCTCTCTTAAATTTGCCATTGTAAGCATTTTGATTTGACTCACCATTAGTCCTGTGATGTAAGCCTACAATCAACTGCAAATAAATGAACATGTGCATGTTTAGAAAAATCAGTCAGCTTTCTTTTGAGTGTGTTTTTTCATTTTTTAGAAGCATTTTTTCACTAAAGGGCATACTTCATATATATGTTGGGTTTTAGTGTGCTTCTCCGTGCATCTCCATGCAGAGCATTAGTGTCTTGGTATAATGACGTAATGAGCCTTCCTTGTTTTTTAGTTTCTTTGGCCTCGAAACAGGGAGTTTGTTCAGGAATCTGCATTCTGAACAACCTCAGCAGCTTGCTAATAGCAGTCTGCTTAATTAAGAAAGTTTAATTTAATTACCCAAGTTTTCTTATTTCTCTTTGTCTGGTAGTTTCATGATAGTAAAAAAAGTTTCTGACAAGCAAACTGGAAAATTAAAATGTTGGTTATGTCATTGACGTTTACCTTAAAACTGTTTAACTGCGTTTGGGAATGAAGAGACACTAAAAACTTTGGGTAGAAAGAGCTTCAAACTCAGCGTGAGTTCGATGTTGCCGGAGCAGCAGTGCCGGCAGCAGCAGTTATGATGTAACCAGGTTGGAAATTTCCAGGGGATGGTGAGTGTTCAGGACAGCCGGAGAACAGAGAGATCCTGAACGTGAGCCAAAAACTGAGAGGTTTCTCCTCAGAGATCAGAGATTGATGAAGCTGCTGCTGCTGCAGGACGAGCACAGTTCAGTACGTCTGCTTCACTTTTCTTCATTCAGTGACTCCTTTTCCAATTATCTCTATTTTTACGACAGAGTTTTAGGGCGGTTTTAGGGTTAAAGGAAAAAACTTGTAATGTTGGTTGGAATTTTATTTAAATAAAGTCAAAATTTCTTGCTTTCTGCTTCAAAACACATCCAGTTGACATCATGTAAGTAATTTCATTTCCATTTAATTATTCTAAAATCTCTAATAGCACCACCACAGCTCTCTTTGTTTTCTTGAAATGTTACAACTCCATTTTAATTTCTTGAGTTTAATTTGTGAAGATGCCATCTGAAGTTACTTTACTTCTTATTTTTCACAAGACTTCACCTTCATATATATTCTTTAAAAATGTTGTCCTGAGAAATAATTTAGTCAAAGGAGTTTACAATTTTAGTAAAAGTCTCCTTCACATATTTTCATATCTCAGTGTATATCTGATCTTTTTCCTCACGTTATTTAACTGCTATTTCCTCACACACTTCCTTTTGCAGTATGAATGAACACTGTTCAGCTACTCCATTCTCCAGACTAGACGGTGACACAGGAGTGGATTTTCACCTGACATGGCAACACGTTTTTCTCATGTTTTCCCAGTATTTCAAGGCCATAATTGTCCCATATTTTGCATGGTCCTCAACTTAATTACGAGTTGTAAGTTGCTAGATCGCCCAAAAACAATCCATACACTACATGAAACTTCAACCCGTCTGCCACCCAAACCTTGCAACCTAAAACCCGATTACAGGGGTGTGTAAGGCAGTTCCTCTGTGGCAGATGGGAAAGTTAGCTTGATGTTAGTTGTCAGGACAGCATCCCACCTAAAAAAAATCTAAATACACCTGCAAATTCAAGCTGAGTTGGTCTAAATAATTTGAAAAACCTCCCTTACTTTGAAACATAAATGTTTGCAGACCTGATTTTCATTCCTGTCCCATCCCACTCCCACAAAAATACTCCTGTCCATCCTGATCCTGTGACAGAGACACGTTATGCACTGGTCAGGTGGCTGCAGCAGTGTTACAGCAGAAATGACACTGACTGAAACCTTCAAATTAACTTCTGAAATAAGTTGGTCAGTGAGCAGCACTGTCACATATTCTGACTAATAATATGAACAATGAGTTAGTCACTCTGTATATTTAAACAAGATTATCGGGAGAAATTTGTGTCGTCAGTAACCCCATCTAACCCGGAGTCCTCTCCCTCCATCACCTGATGTGATGTCAGGACAGAGCCGCTATAATATTCCTAAAGACTTTCTTAAAGAGTGGAGCGGTGGCAGCGGTCTGGTTAATATTCCCAGAGGGACGTCCTTTAAAGATGTGATAAATGATAGAGAACACTGCGTCTGACACCTGCGATTAGCTAACATTCATCAACAGGAACTAACCACTCCCCTCGAAATGGCTTCCAGGAAACATAATCCCTCGTTATAATAAATGCACCCATCTCTGATAATAATTCACAGAAAGAAAAAAAAAGAAAAATGAGAGTGTAAATGAGTGGCTGGAAGCAGAGCTGTGAGTCTGCTAACAGGAACAAATGATGAAGTAAAGATTTGTCCTGACGGGGAAGTATTAATTTGTTCACAGTCAGACGGCGTGGAATAAAAACAGAAAATAAAACAACTTTATAAATAAGAAGAAGGTCAAGTGTTTCTGCAGGAAGCTTGTTGGCAGCCATTTTCAGCCACAAACAACAAGTTCATTTCCTGCAGTGCTGCACTATAGTGTAAATGAATATGTTCTATTTCAGACTCATAGCTTAAGGCCTTGTGCAAGAACCAATCATATTAACTCATTTGTATCCATAAATGAAGAGAGTTTTTCATATATATATTTATCTATCATCTCAGCACCTGATTTTTTTTATTACCAACATTATTTGTTGACTCCGTGCAGCACTCCCTAGTTTTTCTTCATTGTTCTTAAGTGGTCTGTATGAATGATTTAAGACAACTTGTCACGTTCAACAATTTTCTATCACTATTCCATCAATAAATACCCACAAATTGCACGAACAAGCCGGCAGAAGTTGTGATCTTCCATATGTATCCCTGTGCGCTGGTAGTTTACGTGCAGATAAGAGTGTTTTCTGCATGTCACACGTCTCAATTGCTCCAGTTGAATATCCATTGTCATATTACAGCCTTGTTATGTATATCTTTTAATATAGATTTTATGCCTTTCCTGGTGATATGGAAAATGGTGTTGAATAACAATATTTTTCATGGTAGTGTATCAAAGTTAGAAATGTATTGTGACACACTAAAGGTCTTTTCACATCGAGGACAAAACAAACAAACAAAACGAAACTGCAGAATATTTTTGAAAATTTGCTGAAGCTTAATATTCACACCAATACAACGCTTCCTCTCCACAGATTGTCTTTGAAATTCTTCTTTGTAGTCTTTTTTTCGCCCCTTTTATCAAACAAAATGTAGTTCTGTGAAACGTGACACCAGTGATCCACCATCTTCAATATTTTGACATTCATCAACAGCATGCAGTTCGATTGTTCAGATGAGTAAATGTCGGAATCAAAACTTCAGAAAAATCAACGATCAATCAAATCAAATGTGAAAAGTCCTTAAGTCACAATAATAAGTAGATCATCTGCAGGCATATTTTGCTTATAAAATAAATACATGAATAAACCCCTACTTTTATAACTCGATCCCAGAAGCATTTTTAGTGATTCTCACTGTTGGAGGAAAAAAAATCTGAAAGTTAACCTTTAAAAAGATTTAAAAAGCTTGCTTGTAGCCTTCTCCGAATGGTTCAAGAACAGCTGTGTAATGATGATTTCACAGGGATTTATTTTTTGCTGATAATACTTCTGTACTTTTGAGTAAGAGCTGAATGCAGGACTTAAACTTGTAATAGACTGTTTTTTACATTGCTGTATTTCTACTTGAGTGAAAGATCTGAATACTTCTTCCTCCACATGCACACACACACACACACACACACACACACACACACACACACACACACACACACACCCTGCTGTGCTGCTCCGTCAGTTATCAGGCAGATTAAATGGATTCTCACTGTTACTTAAAAGGTAATGATAAGACTAATGGAGGCAGTTTTTATCCCGTCAGGCTTTTTCCCCTCACAGCTGCCAGAATCAAGACCACTTAAAGAGCATGGTCAGGCTCAAAGGGTGTTAAAAGATCTCCTGTATGTTCTGTGAAAAAATGTGTTGTGTGCGTGTGTGTGTGTGTGAGAGGGAGAGAGACAGAGAGAGAGAGAGAGAGAGAGAGAGAGAGAGGAACAGGGGAGAAAGTGCAACTGAGGTAGTTTTCCTGAGATGAGACGATCATCCAGATGTGAACGTCAGCCAAAGCAAACATTTCGTTGCTGGAGAACATCAGAAGGGACATTTATCTTAACATGGGAGGATCTCAGACTATTTTCACAACAAAAATAGTAGCAGTTCACTCAGGACTCGCAAATACTGTATCAGGTTACAAGTATGTGTCTATCTTTACTTGTATTTTGCAAGAACATTTTAATTGTGAGGTCATCTTGGCTGTGACAACATATTCCTTGCAAGGACATTTTTGTTTTGAGGACAGTTTGGTTGTAATGTTTTGGTTGCAATACATTTCAGTCTTGAAGACATGACAGATGTGCGATGACGTGCTGGTTGTAAAAATATCCTACTTGCAAAACCAGAAAAACAACCAAAACTAGAAGAGTGCACGCAGTTTCGACCATGATGAAGCACTTACTGCAATGCCACCACAACTGCCAGATGCATCCAGCTAAGATTTGCAAACTTCCGCCAACATTAACATGACCCCCATATACAGTATGTTGCTCAAAGCTGAAACAAGATTTCAGACTGTAGAAGTTGTTGATCACTTGCTAGTGGCTGGTTAAGAAGAGTGAGAAGTCAGCTGATTACATAAAACAGAGCAGTCAAAACTGCCTCATAGTTGTATGTCTCCACCCACCAGTCAAGTTACAGTTTACATCCTTGTCTGTCCAGACTCATATAATGTACATGGTGAAGACTTAATGTGGAACATGACCTGTAGCTTTGAAGCAATTTAATAAAAGGCATTAAGTGTATTTTTTGGCTAAATGGAAGAAAACATTATACATGTGTGATTGCAGTGAATAATTCACAGTGAGAAACATGCTGTCCTCATTTAAAAACTGTTTTTACAGAGGGGTACAGAGGACTGATAGAGAGCTGAAAATTACAATGTCACAGTGAAGTTGACCTTTGACCTTTTGGATTTAAAATGTTATCACCTCATCATTTTATGCTATCAGATATTTGTGTAATTTTGCCATTGTTAGTATATGAAAGTCAGTGAGTTATGGCCAGAAAATGTGTTCAGTGATGTTACTGTGGCCTTGATTGTTGACCTCTGACCACCAAAATTTAATCAGTTCATCTTTGAGTCCAAGTTAAAATTTGTTCCAAGTTTGAAGAAATTCCCTCAAGACATTCTTGAGATATTGTGCTCACAAGAATGGGATGACCTGAAAATGTAATGCCTGTGGTCACAGCTGTCTCTGGTGTGGAGATGTTAAAAAAAGGGAGTTTTCAAGGTTTTTCAGAAATTCTGAATCATAGAGGTCCTTTAGCATAAAGTCACAAATGTGCAAAAAATGGTCCAGTAGTACAGGAGATTAGGACAAGATGCAGGTCCACTCATGCATGCATGCACACACAAGCACATACAGAATCGATCGCATGATCCTCTTGAGCCTGGAGAGCAAAAAAAAAACAAAAAAACTTGGTGGCGTGGACACTTTGGTTTTGAGAAGGTGTTTGCAGACGCATTTTGCCTTGTGTAACCAGTAAGTTGCAAAAACATGTTGTTTGCAAGGACAGCTTGGTTGTGAGGGCTTGTTGTGATGACCTGTTGCTTGTGAGGACACTTTGGTTGTGAAGACATATTATGTTACATGGAAAATTTTATTTCAATGACATGTTTCAAATACAATTTGGTTATAAGGACAGAAATCTGTGTTTTAAAGATATATTGTTTGCAAGGATTTTTTGGTTGAGTAGACAAGCAGGTTGAGAGGACACGTAGTTTGTGCTGAAAATTTTACACTTGCAAGGAAATGTTATTTGCAAGGACACGGTGCTCATAAGAACATATTTGTTGTGAAGACACTTTTTTTATAGCATGTTTTTTATAAGACAGTTTGGTTGTGAGGATGAGTTAGTTGCCAGGACACTGTTTATGTGGACATGATGGTTCTGATCATAAGGTCTGACGTTTGTGAGGGCATGCTGCTTGCCAGAACATTTGTGTGTGTGGTTGTGTGGACGTGTTTTTGTGGACAGGTTTGTTTGGGAGACCGTGTTTGTGAAGACATTTTGGCTGTGGGGACATGTGGGCCGCAAGCATATGTTATTTGCAAGGGGTGTAAGGGTGTGTTGGATGAAAGGACTTCTTGTTTGTGAGGACATTTTGGTTGGTCAGAATCACACGTTGGGTTAATTGCTGTGTTTATGACTTTATAAAGCAACAAAGGATCCAGTACAAACTGCAATGTTGCCTCATTGATGTGACGCAGAAATGAAACTGAGGTCAAGACATAAAACACCACAAATAAAAACAATTTCTTGTTCATCCTGCAAAGTTGTTTTTAAAGATTCCCGACCTCCATTTTTTTTCCTGCCGACTGTCTTCTGAGTGAAGACGACAGAGTTCAGCTCCTCCTCTGTTCCAGGGTCTGAGCTTCAAAAGGTCTTTGTGAATTTTAATGTCACAGAGAGCCCCGCTTAACGAGTAGCTGTAATTAGTGTTTGTTAAGACGAATGCAGGCGCGTCCTCATTAGCATAGCAGCATTTAATGAGCAGCACCATCACGCAGCTCTAATCAGCAGGATAAACAAATGAGAAGAGGAAAAATCATTACCTGCTGAATAAAAACACTCATCTGTCTCATCTGTGCTGACTCTGATGGTTCACAGCCCGACGGATACATGTGAGGAGAAAACGGTCTCAGAATACAAACACAAACCAAAAACACTGACCAAATATCATAAACAATTACTGCTTGTTCACTCCTTTTTCCTTCCTTCTTTTTCTTTTGTACCAATTTCCTGCATTACAGTGTTTTGTTCTTCCCTTCTTATGTTTTTTTTTCTTTGTTTTTTAAGTTCTTCCTTAAAGAAAAGGAGTATTAGGGCCACTGTTTGAAGAAAAACAGAAAAAAAATATTGAAAAAACAGCAGTTTCTAAAATTAATTCATAATATTTTGAGAAAACCTCAAAGGACATATATACGGATTTCTTAGCACGTAATGATTCACTCATATTTTGCTACGTCTTCAGGACTTAAATTTCTCTTAATCTTAGTAGCAATTACATAACAAAGACTTTAGTAAATTGTCATATTAAATCTAAGGCTGTAACATCGATAAAATGTCAGAAAATTGTGTAAAATGCCCATTCCAAGGTGATGTCTCTAAATGTCTCGTTTTATTAGTCTAAAACCCAAAGATATTAATTTGAGCTGTTTTGTCAGGAAATGGACACAGAAAAAAAAACATATAAATTATCAAATTATCAATCATTGCCGTCAATCCTTCCAAAACAAACACATTAAGATTTTGGCAAAATTTAAGTCAGTGCAGCACTCTGTCATGTTTCTAATCCCAAATAAGCAAATACAGGAGCCCATCAGTTTGTAAACATCTGTCTCCACATGGAGTTTTGCTGTTACTTTTTTCCAATAAATTCACTTTCAATGACCTGTCTTGCTGTTGATGTAGGTTGGGTGGCAGTGGTTTGAGACAAGATTAAGTTTTAACTTTTTTGCCACCGTTAGAAGGATATGAAGCAAGTATGTCTTTCTCTTACCCCTGGGTTAGATTATTTTCAAATGTGACTTCATAAGAGTTCTCTGTCTGACGGTGCCAGTCGTCTGCGTCACTGCATCATCTTATCCTGTGAAACTAGCAGTCAGTAATGGAGGAGAATTGTGGAGCTTGTGGACACATGACCTGCTGTGACGACAAACAAAAACTTCAAACGCTCCCCCACAACGGTCTGCTCTCAAAGAGCTCTGCGATCGTGTCTCTTTAAAGTTCTGTTCTGGATTATGTTTGTTTGGACGGTTGTCAAGTTCAGCTTGGAAAGACGCTGAGAGTTTACCAGCCAGAGTTCATCTGGCCACATTAGAAAAGAATAACAGGGATATGTACTGAAACCTGTTTGATTTTTAGTGATGTGTTTCTTTCTTGAAATTATTTGTAAGCCATAAATAAACACACTGCAAAGTCAAATTTACTTTTTTATTTTAAAAATCCATAATACTTTACATAGAAAAATATTTTAAAATATTAGAAATGCTGAAAATATTTTTGTAATTTAAACCCTGTAATTCTGGAACTGAAGAAAACACAATAATGATTTATTTTGCATAAACATGAGCACTCAAATGTGTTCTTACCTAAGACCAAATCTGATATAAGAAAACATCAGTGAACACCAGAATCTTCTTGAAAAGTGCATAGGTTGGGTTTAAGAATAAATATCTTCTTAAGAATGGTTGGTGAATGAGGCCTAATGTTTTATTTTAGACTGGATTTTAGATTGTTAGGTTTCCTCTCCTGCACATATTCATTATGCTTTATTAGTGCATTTTAACCATGCTGTTTTAATTGTGCAAACAAAAAAACTAAACATAGCTTGAGTGCTGTTGTTGTTGTTGTTTGGGTTTTTTGCTGATTTAAAAAAAAAGCTGCAACATTGGTATTAAACACCAAAAAAAAACAACAAAAATGATGCTTTAATCTGGGCTAAAATCCAAAATTGTTCATTTTAGATTGAGCTGTTTTTTGGTTTTGTTTTGTTTTTTACCCCAAATCTGATGAGTCATCCTTTAGTACACAACATATTTAAAAGTTCAAACCTTCATGTCAGCATTCACTTCATGTTTTGTCATCTCGCCCATTGTCTTCATAAATAGCTTAGCAGGATTAATGGTAACAGTGCGAGCAGAAAACGTCCACACTGTTGCACATTAGCATACTAATTAAAATACCATCATATCCCACAGCATACAGATCCTCACACTCCTCCCACTCACTAACACAGCTCCCTCTGGTCTTTCTTTGACCTCTGACCCCTCTGTGCTGCAATGATGACACTGATTTCATTAATCCTCGGTGCACTCAGATGTAATTAACGAGCCGGAGGAGCGGCTGGAGGTGAATATCAATCCGCTGAAGTGGTGATGATGTGGGCGGCTGCTGCTCCGTCCTCCCACATGTTCAGACGTGTCCATCAAACGGAGAGAGCGGCAGCGTGGACGCACAGGATGTTAATATTAGCACCACCGCAGATCTCTGATGAACTGTCAACAGGATCTGAGCTTATTTTATGATGTGAACTTTAATTATTCATGAGCCATTTCAACAGAGAGTCTCCACTGCTCCACTTATGATGACAGAAGAGGTGAAAGTGATTTTATTTAGCCTTGGTGGTTTCTAGGTTGTTGTTTTTTTAAAGACATTCACACTTCCCTGAAATGAAATAGTGAAACAAGAAAAAAAAAGTGAATAATGAGATCTGCGTGGGAGAAAGATGTGTTTCACAGCAGGGAAAAGAAGAGGAGACAAATATATGTGAATATATTTAAGATTAAAGTAGAAATCTGTAACATATTTACTGTAATAAACTATAAAATGACAATATGATATGATATGTCATCAGAGATCAAGTAAAACATGTTACTGGCTTCTCCAAAGATGGGAGGTAACTAAGTACAAATATTTTGTTACTGTAGTTAAGTTTAGTTTTACTGTACTTTACTAGGGTATTTATTTTTCTGGCAACTTTTTACTTTTACTCCCTAAATTTTATCTGTATTTTCTACTCGTTACATTTTCAGAACTGGTTTGTTGTGTTAGGTTTAATGCAAGACGAAAAGACATAAAAAGATGTAAAAAGACGAAAATTACATAAGATGAAAATGACGTAACAAAAAGACAAAAGTTTTAACATGACATAACAAGATGTAACAAGACAGATATGACATAACACGACAAAAATTACATGTAACGCATAACAAGACGAAAACGACGTAACTGTATATAACAATGTGAAAATGATGTAAAAGACATAACAAGACATGTATGACATAACATGATGAAAATTACATAAAAGATGTAACAAGAAGGAAATGACATAACAAGATGTAAACGACATAACAAAACATAACAAGCCAAACATGATGTAACAAAAACATCTTAACAATACATAACAAGGTGAAAATTAGATAAAAGATGTAACAATACATATATGACGTAACAAGACGAAAACTATGTAAAAGACGTAACAAGACAAAAAGGATAAAAGACGTAACAAGACACGAGAAGATAAAAACAACTTAAAATGAAACAGAGAGGAAGACTTGAACGTTGAGAAAAGGAAAAGTTCACTTAAAAACACCTGATAGAAATGTCCTTCAGAGGGCAACTTCTCACATTTATATTTTGAGTTAATTTCAGAGCCTGTACGTTTTAAAAAAGTTGAATCAGTATTTCTACCTTTACCAGAGTCTGTTTTTAGTATCTGTACCTCTATTTAAGTACAGATTGTGTGCACTTTGGCCACCTCTGGGCTTCTCTGACAACACTTGCTGTTTGAAATTTTTATTCAGGACCAAAATAATTGTTTTTGTTTGCCCCTTTCAGGTTAATTAGGATTCAAATTAATGCTGAATGTTTGCCAAATGAGTAAGTGTGTGTTTATGAGTCATAAGAAATCATTAATAATCTTGTAGCAGCCATAGATGTTTATAACAGCTAAACTGAACAGTATATTGAAGGAGTCTGGCAGGCAGAGAGACGGGCAGCCGCTTAACTCAAACTCAGAGTGTGTGTATTTTCAGAGCAGTGAGCTTTTTTCAAGATAACAGGCTTCGCTTTACATTAACAGACAACTGACAGTTACAAACAGCTGATCAACTTACAGTGCAGGGCTTGTTGTCATTCGTTATTGTCAAAACTGGGGAGAAGGGGGTGGGGAAAACAGCTTGTTTCACTCATAGATTATATATTAAATAAGATTTCAAACAATTCATGTATTGTCTGACTCCAATTCACTATTTGGACTGCAGTATTCATTTTTGCACATGAAGTTGGTGCGTATTTCTTCTTTAAAACATGCAGAGAAAAAGTAGAATGTGTTTTATTGGTTGATGTAGAGTTTATTATGCATAGTGTGCATGGAGTTTAAGTCAGAGTGATACTCCATATGCAAAGAAGTTTGCAGAGCAATGCCTCTTTTTTCAAGCCTTTCAAAAAAGTATATAAAAGCAAAAGTCTAAGTTGGTTAAAAGGGGGGGTGCTCTAACATTAGCTGCAACTGTTAGCATGTCAGGTTTCTACCTACAGTAGTAACTGTAACTTCCACAGCTAGAAATCATAAAAATCTCTTTTCTGAACTGGAGAATCATGACACCAGAGGGAGACCTCCCACCCTCAGTGTGGAAAAGTAAGGGACACCTTGCCAGTGGCCTCATGCCCAACAGACACAAATCAAGAAGGAAGTCGGGGGGTCATCCTACAAGATTTTGAGTGTTAGACACTTCATTATTGCATTCTGGTGAGTTTATATCCACCAATTTATGCTTTTTTATGCATCAGTTTCAATCTACTCAGGTACTCTCAATATAAATGTCAAGATTATAAAGAGTCAGTAAGAGTAAAGCACAGTTGCATCAATTATATTGAGTATTAAAACATCAGATCACAGACAAGGGCAAAACATTTGGTCTGCACATTTGGTCAGCGCAAAAATATGGGCAAAATCATGTCCCATATTGATTTTGTGAGGGACAGTGCATTTAACTTTTTTAAACGGGATAATCTCTTATCATAAGGGACGGGTGACAACCCTACTCAGAGGTCAGCTCAGATGCAGCAAGGACACACACTCACTGGGGTTAGCAATGAACTAGCAGTGCACTTTTTCCCACTGAATGTTTTTTTTTTTTTTGAAGGATAGCTCAACAAGCTAAGCTGCAGGACAAGACATTTTAATTTGAAATTGGACTTTAGAAATAATCAGCAAGCTGATAAGGAGGATTTGTGTTTTAAAAACACTTCCTGAACAATGAGCTTCTGTAAAGAGACACTGAAGTGAATTCAGACACAGTTTTTACAGTACGGTCTCCCCTTTAAATCATCTCCACAACAACCTTTGCCAGCATGAAAGTGATATTTTGACGGATTGTAAACGCAGCCCGGCTCCGTTTGGCCTCCGAGGAAAACGACTACAGCTTCATCTGACTTCATATAGCTCTCCACGTTGAAAAGATGAATCCTCTGCTTTATCTTTCGCTCTTTATTTCCTCTAATTAGCCATCGGCACGGTATTGCTCTCTGTTTCTCTGTGGCCGAGCAGCAGCACATCCCTTTCTTCTGGCATCTTTTGGGAAATTAATTCATTTTTTGCTAAAGTGTCTTAATAATTACAGTGACATCGAGGTTAATTGCCTAATCTCTATTGCCATGGAGGCATCCCGTTGAAATCCCCACACAATCTGTTACAGAAACAGCAGCCAGAAGATCCTCTGTTACCAGAGGGGACGCTCTGACCTAAATAAAGTTTTTTTTTCTTTTAACATCCAGCAGGTAGCGGACGGGGAGCTCAGGTACGCTGTTCACTGTCATTAATTTTCCACTTTGATTTAACGCTGGAAACTTGTTCTGGAGCAGAGGGAGGGAGGCTGTCTGAGGTTTCTAAAATATGGAGGTCCAGTGTAACAATGTCAGCCAAGGACTCCTGGTAGTGCCTTTAAAATAAAAATGCCACATTTTGTTTTAATCTTAAAGTTATGAATTATGACGAGACTCGTCACTTTCCGTTAACAGTGGATCTTTCATTTAATTATCCAACTCGTCCTTCACACTTTGAGCACCTTAACAGGCGGCACTTTCCAAAAATGACAAACCCCAAAGTTTCTGTTTTTGCTCTTGAACCATTTTTTGAGTCATTTAGATTACAGTCACGTAAGGGGCTGGTTTCACAAGAAAAAGTAGTTAACATGGACCCTAATATTCCTCTAATAATCAGAATAATGGTCCAATCAGAATAAAAATGTCTCATGTAACCTGTGAGACTTTCCTGATCTGGCTTGTTGGGAAAGAATTTTCAAAAATTGGAATAAATATATTCTTTCTGCACATTTTTTGCCTCGCACACATTGCATTTTATTTTACCCTCATGTCAAAAATTTTGCTTCCGTTCCTGATTGTCAAATTCTGAGAACAACTCTGTTCCACCAGTCTTTGCATCAGACTTTCATCCACTGGCTGTGTTTTGTTTTTGTTTTTTGCAGAGGAAGGGACATCAAGTTTGCTGTCCTTGATGAGCTGTAAAGGTCCTCTCCCACTCTCCCCCAGTTTAAAACTTGCAGGAGAAATTTGCACTGCTGAGATGAGAAGAACAGTACAAACACAAATATTGTTCCCAGGACACGATGTGGGTCCATCTTGAAAATTGTATAAACAGGTGGAATCAAATTTTCTTCCTCTTCTTTTGTCTTTATTAGTGGCAACCCTCAATTTCTTCTTTTTCTTCTTCTTCTTCTTCTTCTTCTTCTGGTATATTTCCAGCAGATTAGACCCGTCACAGCAGAAACACAGCGCATATTTTAATTAAATGCTTTGGGCAAGTAAACACATTTCTTATCGTATGAGTAAACAGTTGGCTGAAGAAATATTGTCCAGGTAAACCAAAACACTAAGGAGATACAAAGATCTAAACCAGGAGTGCAGCCCACAGGCTAATCGCAGCTCTCAGAAACATTTAGTGTGGCCCCCAAATGTGACATGAAATGCATGCATTATATTTTAATCATTTCATCTAATACTTTCACTTTCTGTAGCCTATGCTTAATATGTATATACGTATTCCTGTTAGGCTGCATATAACCTGAAAACTTCCATCAAAATGTATGCAACCTGTATGTCGCCTGAAAGGCAAAACCCAGGGGAAAAAGTCAGAAAGTCTCGCAGCACCACTCAATGCTGCTCATTAAGCTCATTGTGAGAGTGAGTAGTAACTGAAGTTGTGTATAACCATTTTTACCAACTCAGTCATCTGGACTACAGCAGCTGAGCAGTGAGAGAACGATGTTCAGAGAGACTTTAGTTTGAAGATCAACCTGAAACTATAAAAGTGAGGAGAAAATGTCCCAGCCCCAGTGGAAATTACGCTCTTGCAGTCATCATCCTGCTCAGTCAGATGGCACAAACATTGTGAAAAAGAGTTTTTTTCACCTAATTGTTTTTTTAAATGGTTGAATGGAAATATCTGCCCGCAGCTGTTCGCAGTGAGCTTAAAAACACAAAGGAGTCTCACGCACACAAGACTGAACACATCCAGTTCCAAATGTAGTCATGATGAAACTACGGTTGTTTTAAAAGATAATGTATGGAGCCCCCAAAGTCCTTAACATTTGATGATATTATAATATTTATATTAACTTGTCCGCGCAGCAGCTCAGTGAGGGAAAAGAGTCAGGGGAAACACAAAAAGTGAATTTTGCACTAAAGAGGTAGAAACGCTGTTTTTCATCCTGGCATTAAGTTTCCTTTGAGAGTTTCAGGAGTTCAATGAAGTGTCAAGTCATCGTTTAAATCCCAAACTCATTACAACAAAAACTTTTTAATGAATTATCTGCAATGATGAGGAAAGCAACTGTTTGTGTTTCAGCATTAGCAATAGAAGAGCCAATCAGTCTATCACACAGGAATCACTAATCTATTAATTGATCTGATCAGTCTATGCTTTCTTCTCCAGCTGGACGGTCTCTGTTTTTAATAGAATTAATTAAATTTAAGAAAGACACTTTTTTATGTTCTGTTTGTGATGACCTGCTTTATATTCTTGCTTTATTTGCTGCCCTCAATTTCCAGAAAATGTCTGCTGGCCCTGGGAGAGTGATCTCTCCTCTGTTGCTCTTCCTTGATATCCTATTGTCCGTAAATAAAATGTGCATGGTTTTTCCCCATTTCCTCCAAAATGTCCTCATGTCCAAAAATATCTTAGCTTTACAAAATGCTCTCACTTTGTCAAAACCGTCCAGTCGTTCTTAAACTTTCCTGACATTTTCTGTCCAGTTTAAATGTCAAAGTGCAACAGAATCTGTAATGGAAACGTGCTCTCAAGGTCCTCATTAGATATTCAGATGACAGGTCAATATGTCACGCACACACTCACACACACCACCTAACACCCAGGGGGGCGGCGCCGGCCTGTCATCATGGCGCCGAAGCTCCACCGCTGATGGATGTCGACCTGCATCCAGAGGTGATGGATGTTGGTGTCACAGCGGGCGGCGGACCAGGAGTGGAGAGGGGGGACGGGGTCATGGTGGACATTGGTTGGTACTCTGTCCAGGTACACTGACAAGATCCACCCCTCCCTCCCCCGTGGGGCAGTCCAGAGGCAATGTCCCCAACCAGAGTTAAAGGTCAGTAATCTGTAATTAATAAGAAAGAGCAAAGGGACGCCTGCTGAGGACAGACACTAAACTGAAACACACACACAACTGAACACTGTTTTTACTGACATTATCCCTGACGTTTTAGGGTAGCTTATTTTGTGTTAATGAGTGACTTTGGTGTTTTAAAGGGTTAGTTTGGATCCAAACTAACTAATCACGCAATCAAGGCAGGAGTAGCCCAGAAACTCCTGTGATCTGCAAGGTAAAAGGATGGTTTTTGTCAAAGGAGTCTGGTGGTTTTGGAAAGAGAATTATGACGGCTTCAGTCCCAAAAGACCCCTTTTTGAAGGTCTCGGGCATGTCTTGGGATGAGACAAAGAGGAAATGCTTGAAAAAGGAGTTTGATTGTGCTGGACAGAGCGCCTCAAGGGGTAACAGAACTGTTCAGAAATTTTTGAGGTTGTGGGTTTGATCCTCAGGGTAGCTTGTTGCCTTTTGAAGGCTGATCTCTCTCTTTCTGAATGGCTTTGAAATTTGAAGGTCATGGTTTTGATCCTCAGGCAAGAAGGTGCTTTGTAAAATCCCAAACTCAGAGGAAAGAGTCAAGAGCTCTAAGAGATAGAGCTCAAGTGTCTGATCAGCTAGTTCTGGCTGATAAAGGCCTGCTCAGTAGCTTTTGTTTGAGGATTCAGTCCTCATGAGACTCAGTGACATGTAGACTGAATGGTTCAAGGAGTAAGAGACCTGTTCAGAGGTTTTGAGGCCATAGGTTCAATCCTCAGGGTAGCTTGTTGCCTTTTGAAGTCTGATGTCCAAAGGAAAGAGTAAAAAGCTGCAAGACAGAGTCCTTCATTGTCTTTAGCGCAGTGTAGTGTTGAAGTCCAGGGTTTGATCCTCAGGCAACAAGGTGCTTTTTGAGGTCCCACACCCAGAGGAAAGAGTCAAGAGCTCAGTTCAAATAGCTGTTTAACTAGTTCTGCATGATAAAGGTGTGCTTAGTGGGGTTTTGTTTAAGGATTCGATCCTTATGAGACTCTATGAATTTTTTGAAGTCAGACGTCAAAAGAAAACACTAAAAATCTTGAAAATCTTGGAATTTAAGTGCAATTAACTTGCTCACGGAGTAGGAGAACTGTTCAGAGGTTTTGAGGTTGTGGGTTTGAGCCTCAGCTTGTTGCCTTTTGAAGGCAGATGTCCAAACAAAAGGGTAAAAAGCTGCAAGACAGAAAACTGCACAGTCTCTATTTGGATGGCTCAATCAGCTACAGGACTGTTGTGAAGTTTAGACGTCCATGGTTTGATCCTCAGGCAAGAAGTTACTTTTTGAAGTCCCACACCCAGATGGAGGAATCAAGATCTCTGAGAGTTAAACTTCAGCTGTCTGATCAACTAGCTCTGTGTTATAAAAGCATGCTCAGGAGTTTTTGGTTGAGGGCTCAGTGAATTTTTGAAGTCTGACATTTAAGGAAAAGACTAAAAAGCTTGAAAAATAGAGTTTGAGTGCATTTGATGAAATGGTTCAAGGAGTAAGAGAACTGCTCAGCAGTTTTGAGGTTGATTCAATCCTCAAGCAATATGATGAGTTTTGAGCTGCCAGAGGAAGACTCAAAACTTCTAAGAAAGATAGTACAGCTCTGTTATCCAGTGGCTCAGGATGATAGAGGACTGAGTGGCAGTTCTGAGATTGTGGGTTTGATTCTTATGAGACTCAGTGAATTTTGAACAGCCAAAGAGAAGACTTCAAATCACTAAGAGAAGATGGCCCAATGCAAAGGTGGTGTGGTGGTGGTTCATTTGTGACCGTAAAGTTCCAGGCATTGCAATGTCTGGTTCGAAACCCAGCTCAATCTAGGTAGCATTGCCAGCACCTGGAGCATCACTCCTGCTGTGGTGGGAAAGGAAGGGGGCTGTTTTCCCTCCTGATATTCCAGAGAGATAGAGGCAGGAGGTTATAGGAGCGTCAAGTTTAAATTTTACTGATGCATTAGGATGCAACAAGTTCAAAGACATATCAAATGCTCTTTTGTTCAGTGTATCCTTTGGTCATTGGATTTTCCTTTCAGAAACAGGTATTAAAAACAATAAAACAGTGCTTGTAACAGTACTAATAAACATGTAAATGTGTATGGACGCATAAAAAAAATCAAAATCTCAAAACTGAGCAGTGCATTAAAAAAAAACAATAGAACTCATACATAAATGTTTTCTTATTTTTCTCTTATATATGGTATTAAACAAAACAGTTAGAGGATATTAAGGAAGTCCTACCCAGGATTCATGGCAGCAGACTTAAGTGTAATGTGCAAACCGCAAAGCAATAAGCCACTTTTAACAGGTAAAGTTTAACTAAGAGAAAGCAAGAACAGAAATTAAAAGGAAATGAAATGCCATGGAAGGACATTTAAAAAACAACACGAAAACTTTTGACAGCACACTGGAGCATCATTGGACAGGTTTCTCGGTCGGTGTGCAGCAGCAGCAGCTCTGTTGCTTTAATCATAATAAAAGTATTGTAACACAGCGTTCATATGTAGATATTAATATTCAGAGTAACTAGCTGTCTGTCATGTGGTTGCACAAAAACGACTGGCGCTGACAGCTGGAGCGTGATGTCATCACCAGAGAGCACTTGGTTACAGTCAAGTGACATTTCATTTTTCACAGCCAATCAGCCGGCCCTTCACACGCCGACACCGCTGCATTCTGGGTTGTCCGAGTCACACTGTCTACATCCGCGCTGACGGGCCATTTATCTCTGTTTGAAACGGCGTCGGCCCCTTCGGCGCTCTGACGGCAGGAAGAGAAGGTGAACAAACAGCTTTTCAGAATGGAAACTGCGAACATTGGGCAAAACGTCCGACGTCCTTGGGGGCAAACAACGCATTTAATTTAGTGTTTAATAGGTTGTCATAACATGGCAGACGGTCTTTGAGAGTGATTGAATAAACCATTACCTCCCATTCTGCAGTGGTGGTGGTGTGTGTGTGTTGGGGGGGGGTCTCCTGTACGGTGATGGACTCATGAATGCTAAGTGTGTCTTTGAATATAGCAGCATGTCACACCTGCAGGAAAATAAACTGTCACCGGTCTGAATGCATTAAGCTTCATTCTCTTTCACTGTATTTGAAACTTAAAGACAAATATATTGTTTTTATGTTTTAAATTCAGCTCAGTCCTCCAGTCAGAACATATGACCTGCTGAAGCCAGTTTATATGAACCTTTGAGGTATTTTCATCACCAAATCTGTACAGATTGAAACAGAAAAAAGCTCATATTTGTAATCAAATTGCGTCTGAATGTCAACCGCATCCACAAATTTGAAACAACACATCAAATTGAAGCATCTGACCAGTCTTATGATGATCATAAGAAATCATTAATTAAAGATAAAACCGTGAAGCAGCAGCCACAAAGGTCCTTCACACAAGTAAAACTCACAGCGTTATTTAAAGGTTATCTTCATTTCCCAACAACAATTAGGTAGACATCAGGTAGATTTCAACTACATTTTATTCCAATTTATTTTTGCGTCTTTTTCATGGAAAGGCTGCATATGCCATATGTAAATCACTATTAATTATACTGTACAAGTTTTAAAATTTCTATCAAAAATGTTTCATTAAAGAATTAAAGTAAATTAGTTTTCTACTAGTGCATCAGTGGCATCAGCATCTGAGAATCAGCACCATGTTTAGTGCGTGGGTTAATACGTGTGTAGTTTGAAGAGGAGTGGACTACACCATGTCCATCTTTCAGGGGGTTGGGAGGCCCTGAGAGGCTCTATTACTGTTTCAGGTGGTTCTGATCATGTAAAATTGCAAAATAGCACATTAAAAACAAACTTTTAATGCCAGGATTTTTAGAGGCCTGCCCCATGTTGGCACTCTGTCTTTCCACTGTTACCTTTACAACAACCACTACTCATTCGGTCACTCATTCATTATATACACTCATGAAAATATCAAAACACACACACACGCACAAAACACAACTGAAGTAAAAACAAAAATTGACCTCTGCACTCTGTGATTGGTTTCCTTTGGTCGGTCGTCTGTGCTCAGTAAACGCCGCACTGCGTGGGAGCAGGAAATCATTCTATTGACAGCTGCAGTCGGACGCCACTCTCTTACTCGCTCGTTCCCACCAATTAGCAGTGACCTCGAGGGCGACTAACAAGGTCGCCAGTTATGGATTGTTCCCATATTTACTTACATAACCCGATCATGAGCTCAGAAGATAAATTACAGCACAAAGTGTTTCAGACAAGCCGGCTGGATATTCATTTATAAGCTTTGATTCATATATTTATAACTGCAGTGAGTTATTAGGCAGCAGCGGAGAACAAGAGGAGGAAACATGGAGGAGAATTTAAAACTGGAGCAATGAGGGAGGAGGACAAGAGGAGACCAGGGACCTGAGTCACAAACTTAGTCTGTTTCTCTTTCACTTGTTCCTCACTGAGCCGAACATCAGTGATCCTGATAACTGAGAGCATGGAACAAATTATGAACTTGCCAAGTTAATGTCAAAGTGAAGCCAATGCAGAAGTGGATTAAACATGCATTCTTTCTAATGGCCAGCAGGGGGCGAGTCCACCGGCTGCAAAAAAGATTGTATGTATCGTCTCACTTGATTTATTACCTCAGTAAACAGTTTCCTGATTAGTTTATGGTCTCAAACGCCAGTTTCAAGTCTACTATAATAAAGAATGATGCTCATTTTGTAGATTATGGTCTCATTTAGAGCAAAATAAACAATAAAGCAGAGTATGCGTTAGGGAGTCGTAATATTACCCTCCAGATGAGACCCTCGTAGTGCCAAACTCAAGGCATCAAAACTGTAGTCCACAAACCAGTGGGTGACCTGACAGTTGGTTCACACTTGGGTTTGACTTTTAGTCAGTTTCAGCATTGTTGTGTTTCATCACAGTACAGTCATATAAATTACTTTACAGCTCAAAAAACATGTTTAATTGTGCAGTACCTTTTCAACGAGAACCAGTAGCAGATATGCTCACAGTCAACAATAGTGATAGCTGAGCTACCCAGTCCAAAGTTGATCAATGGTGCAAAGTTCACGAAGGCTGAACCAACCGTCACATACCAACATTTTGTCAGCACCCCTCGAACTCTCATACTGATGCACAAGGTACCCTTTAGTGGATGTATGAAAGATTGACAGAAAGCCTTTTTATAGATACTGTAAAGCGATGATAAATGTTTGTCCACCACAGAAATGTGTTATTAACCACCCAGACAAACCAGAATAATTAACAAAAGCACTGAATATATTAGGTTAGGTCTCAAAATCATTAAATAACTGAAATCGTTGGGCTAGCTCCAGCATGTCACACAGCAACTATGTTAACTAACTAACTAACTAACTAACTAACTAACATATTTAATGCATTTAGAGGAAAAAACACTGTCTCCTGAGTGAAAGTTCTGTCTTTGTTTGACCCATCCATCTGTCCCACTTCTCTAGATGTGGACTTTCTCTCTATACAACATCGAAAGCCCTCTCTTTCAGCTACTAACAGATATTGTGACAAAACATCAGTGTTCGATCTGTTTGAATGCTACATGAAAAATTCTCTTAAATCCTTAAAATTTCGTGGCACACTGCATGCGTTAAATTAATTAATTAAATTCTGAACGCTGATGTGACCTGAGTTTTATTCAGACTGGGGAGTTTGTTTGTTTTGGTCTTTTTAGCTGTTTAGGTGTCAGCAGCAGAATTGATATATTGATGGAAAGTGAAAAAATGGAGAACGACACTCGAACGTGGGGGACATGGTGGGGGACCGCACCATGATCTGTGGTGAAGATCCACCATCAAACAGCGGAGTGTAATGAAAAGCTTTAATGTGTGTGGAGGAGAGTTAATGGAGCGTGATATTGGTCCTTTAAAGTTTAGTTCACTGTAGCACTGCAGGACGAGTGTCAGACTCTCCACTGAGCACTAACAGATTGTGAAGGTGATGTGAAACTACACGGCGAATTCACCATCAGGATGACGGACAGCTGACCCCTGTCACTGTGATGTCATCACTCTCTATGAATATATGGTAACTAATCCATGTGAAATCAATAAAGCAAAATATTTGTTATATAAAGCAAGATATTTGTCATATTTTGTTGTTTGTAGGTATGTTGAATTATTTATCTACACAGCTAAGCTAGCTTGTGAGGTTAGCGGTTTACTCATGTCATACAGTGCAACTGTATTTATATTAAAGCTTTACTCAGAATTTCATGGGATTAAATGGCTAACAAATGAACAAAAAGAGCAGATGAGTCTTTGTTTGGAATCATTTTCACAACATAACTTAATTAAAAAGTTTGGCTTGTGTGCCTCGCTCACCTTGACCTGGAGTTTTCGACCTGGAGTTAGCGCTGGTGCTAGCAGCTCTTATCCTGCTGTAGGACCCCCTGAAGATCCCAGACGGGGGGAGATTAAACTGACTTGATGGAAGCACCAGCATCCAGTTTGCCTTGTTCAACACCACATCCCTACAGAGCCCAGGCATTTGCCCAACTATGATGCCTACTGGCACTACAGAATAATTAGAACCAGAAGCAGAGCGTCTCACCCACAGCAGCTCAGGTTTTTGTTCCTGGTGTTTCCCCGCAAACGTGTATTTTCCCTCACCTCAACCTCAGCTCAACCTTAACCCTACCCAGACAGTTGGCGCAATAGCAAGCTAGCCCCTGAGGTTCCCAACTCAGACACTGTCCTCGCCATAACCTCAGCCTTCAGGTGCTGAACATGAACATCACAAACAGGATCAGAGACAGTGGCCATGCTTGGTCCAACCCCCACTGAAAACTTGTCAAGTATTCAGAGATTCCCAAAGTATGGGCAGTAGCCCCCTGGTGGGCCATGGAGGTACTGCAGGTGGGAGGTGAGAGGTAATTAAAAATAAAGTTTATAATTTTCACCTTTGTAGTTACGTTACTATAATTGCTATAAAATATTTTTGAATAAATATTTAGGTGGATGGATTATAAATTTGCACTGCATCGGCGTATGCCACATTTTAGTTCTGTGTATGAAATAAGAAATGTTTTGGAGAATTATAGGGTCTTAGTCTTGTGTGTTGATCAGAGTTTTGATTAGAAGTTTGAGGAAAATGATTAGTTATAAAATTAGGCCTTGACACTAAAGTTTGGGAATGGCTGCATCACTGGTTAAATTTTAACCAGTTTGTTGCTTTTAAGAGTCAGATTCTTATGGCCTCACTTTGCTTCCACAGCTTGCGTCCACTTGTGTCTTTGCATTGATTTTGTATGCAAGAAAACTCACATTGCACTCAGTCAGAACACGCTGTCAGAGTTTAGTGATGGAGAATAGAAGTATTACCTCCTCCTCCCTCCATCCTTTTCCCTCTAATAGATTTGTCTCCACTGGGAGTTTGACTCTGAAGTCTGGCTTCATCCTCTCAGCTCAGACTGTTGGAGCTGATGGACTGTATCCCTCCATCGCCTGACTTCTGACCTCTGCAGCCAACCCGCTCAATCACCACCAGCCCTGAACAGAGGTGTGGAGGGTGGGTGGAGGTTATAAAAGCATTTATCTGTCAGTCAGTGATCGGGGCTGCAGACACCAAGAGAGGAATAAACCGTCTATCCTGCTGCTTTAACATCTGAAATAAAATCTGAATGTTTCCTAGTGAAACATCACTGACAACAAGACGACAGACCTTCAGACTTATGAACAGCCGACAGTCAGAACATATGACCTGCTGAAGCCAGTTTATATGAACCTTTGAGGTATTTTCATCACCAAATCTGTACAGATTGCAACAGAAAAAAGCTCATATTTGTAATCAAATTGCGTCTGAATGTCAACCGCATCCACAAATTTGAAACGACACATCAAATTGAAGCATCTGACCAGTCTTATGATGATCATAAGAAATCATTAATTAAAGATAAAACCATGAGGCAGCAGCCACAAAGGTCCTTCACACAAGTAAAACTCAGTGTTATTTAAAGGTTACCTTCATTTCGCAACAACAAAAGGTAGATTTCAGCTACACTGTAGGAGAAAAGAGAAGAAATTAACTTGAACTAGTTCATTTTTTAGGACTGTGAACTTATTTCAAAACTTATTTTTGTGTCTTTTTCATGGAAAGGCTGCGTATGCCTGTAAATCACTAAAAACATTAACAATACGGTTTTAAAATTTCTATCAAAAATGTTTCATGGTGAAAAATCCCCACATCAGCACTTATACTTAATTAAAGTAAATTAGTTTTCTACTAGTGCATCAGCATCTGAGCATCAGCACCATGTTTAGTGCGTGGGTTAATACATGTGTAGTTTGAAGAAAAGTGGACAGGATGAGTGTATATCAAAGGGGGATGACACACACTTCATCACTGGAAACCAAGGCTGGAGGCTTAATTTTAGTATAAAACACATTAGGATGAAACGAGTTAACAGGCTTTCCATTCTCCCAGACTGCAGAGCAGTTTGATTAAATCTTCTCCCTCCACTTAAATCTTTAAAACTGCTTTTACTGTTCACACTCTGCTTTTATTATTCAGTGGTTCTCTGTACAATATGTCTACTAGATCCTTGCGATTTTTGTATTTCTTTATTTCCATTTTTTTTAGTTTATTGTCACCATTATATTTATTTATTCATCTGTATAGCTCTGCAATATTTTTTCAAGCTTGGGGTCAATTCATGATATTAATTTATTTTGTTTTTATTGCTAAATGTGGGAAAATAGAAACAGAACAATTTTCAGTTTTGTTCACACTCACACACAGTAGGTCAAGGCATTACATTTGGTAAAGAGCACATTATGACTTGTTTAGGACTCTAAACTCAAATTTTAGGATTGACTCGAGTGCAAAGACTTGAGACTTACTTCTGTCTTGCAAAACAATAACTTGAAATCACTTCTGTTGTCGAGACAATTTTTTCAGGATAATACCAGAACACGTGGAGTCACAACAGTCCCATGTCTGTGGTTGTGCATGTAGCTTAACTGTTCACATCATAGTTTATGGGATTCCTAATAAAGCCAGCTATCATCTGATACTTTTCGACTGAAAATAAACTTTCTGTGCTTGATGTAATAAATGTGGCAATGCCTGCAAGCTTGTTCAGGCATTCAACTCGAGCTGCTCCACCAAGTTCACATGACATACCTCATTCTCATTACTTCCTCCCATTTCCAATCTCTCAGTCTGTTCTGCCAATGCATTGCTGCCCTGCACTAGCATTGCTGCCTGCTCTTTTAACCCCACCACCACCCCAGCATCCACCTGCAGGCTCCGACGGGGGGTTCAAGAATTTGCTCATCACTCCCCTTATCTCTATGTAACTTAAGCTGCGGGGAGTGATGAAGTCGGAGCCTAGACGCCAAACTTAAATTACGTTCTGCTGCTGAATAAACATTCTAAACATGAGTTGTCTGACTGAAATAAACTTTTAACAACGTAAAGACATACACATTTTGCAAAAGTTCAAATAAAACAGATTAAATCAATATATCTCCCCGACCCTATTTACCTAAGAACATTAGTTGTTTTTAAAGTCAATATGAAATGAAAAATGCCTCTATAACCCTGTTAGATCACTTCCCCCGTGGCATTATACACTTATTTAACAATATGTGACAAAAAAAATAGCAAAAAAGTAATTTGGTTGTCTTCTTATATCAAATTGTTTCCATCCTGTTTAAAAAAAATATGATGTGTTCTTACACAGGCCTGAAGCAAACAATTTCAACCGATAATATCACCATAGATCAATCTGTGCAGCCAAACTTTGAGCAGCACACAGTTATGACTCATTAGTGAACTAGCTAGCAATGTCATGATACATACATTTGTTATGACACGCCCAGTTTTCAACTTTCAAATCGAAGTCCTCCCCCCTTGTGTCCCGCGTTCCCCCTCCACTTCACTCGGGGGTTCGTCCCAGTACAGAAGCTTGATACTCTCAAAATGCTGTTTCATCTGGACTTTAAATGTGCTGTGCAAATAAATTATTTTGACTTTTTGTTGTTTCATCAAACTCTGAAAGAAACTTTTAGCCCATAAACAAAGTCACGTTTGGCTGCTTCAACTTTTAATCAGAGTTTACGAGTCGTTGATTTAAGCCTCTGCAGCTGCGATGACTGAAAAAAAATGATGGCATGCTATGTGTCATAGTGAGACCTGAGAACGCCAACTTATATTACAATATGATATCTAAAGTAATGAACAGATTTATGGGGTGGTGGTTATTTACTCTTCTGTTTAGGGAGGCCAGATGAAGGTTTGACAGGCGGCTGAAAAGAGATGATGAACAGAGGGTTGGAGGAGGAGGAGGAGGAGGAGGGAAGAGGTACGAGATGGAGAATTGACAGAGAAAGTGTTGCACAAATAATAATCAGTGAAGGTCAGTCTGAGGCCGAGCAGCTGACAGCGCCTTTTTAAATAATGAAAGAAATGAAAAATTGAAAATGAGCAATTTGATTATCCTCTCGTCAGCGGCCTCAGTGATGCATGGAGGACAGCCGGCCTGTTTGCACTTCATTTCATTATGGAGGGGCGAAAAAAATGAAACCAGATAAAGTGAGCAGGTCAGCGATTGAATATCGAAAAGATGACAACAGTCGCCGCTCGATTTGGTGACGGGCGGTGTCCCCTCTGGATGATTGCGGTCTGACCTCGAGGTCGGAGGGAGGTTATTTTGTGTTTTTTCTTTCAAATGCTTCAGAGTTGATAAGAAGTGGAGTTAAATGGGGCACTTTGATTGAGGAGCAATCAGTAAGATAAACCTTCAAATTCAAAAAGGCATTAAAAGAAAATTTACACTGGGAATTGACATTGTTTATAGCGCAAGAAATATGCAGAAGTGACACAGACGCCCTCCAATCTGAATGAACAAATTCAAAACCATTTAATGTGAAAAAAAATTACATTTGGTGGTCAAGAATTTGGTAAAGAACTTATAAAACTGTTGTTACTGTACCGTAGCAACCACGGTAACAGGCTTTATCCTGTTTGTTTAATCCATACACAAACAGAAATGTAAAAAGCTCAGAGATCTGAGAGGCGTGCTACAAAGTGAGATTACTGGATTAGTGAAGTATGCTGAGGCTAAAACCAGAGTTTTCAATGTCATGAAGGAGTTTCTCTTTTAACCTGTCTTGATCGCCATGGTAACTTACGCTTTACACCCAACCTGCTCTTAAAGAGATTATGTTCAGAGTTTCGGATTTAAATCGGTTGAAAAAAAAAAAACCCACCCTCTCACTAATTCTTTTTAGTGCTGCCACGAGATGCAGACTGAATGCACTGCATTGCAACGGGAGCCTACAGGCAACAAACACCTTAAGAATTTATATGATGAGTTTCTGCCAGCATTCCTCTCTTGCCTTATTTGCAGAAACAGTGTTGCTTTTTGTTGTAATGATTGCTTTTATATTATTCATAGCTCTCCATGTTCCACTTGACTGAAATAGGTGTGATGCAATCCATCAGTTTGTGCAGGAGAATCAAATGACGCACCAAACGTCCCCTTTTATATAAACACACACACAGAGCCTGAAGAATAAAGCCTGGATTAACAAAGAAAGCTGATAACCACCATTGTGATGCCCATCAACTCCCACTGGCTTTCTAAGTTTGTCTGGCCAGGTAACATGTTGAACATGCTTCATAATGCACCACTCTGTTGTAGCTGCACAAATGATGATATAAATACACATCATGTCCACACTGAAGTAACATGTCTGATGGCAAAATCCAGCCGAGACGGGACAGTCACAGCTGGGTGAGATTTCTGTCCTGATGTTTGCAGAATTAGGCTGATGTTTCTCGTTCTCAACTCTCTGTCCTCGCCACATTATCACTGTGACGCTGCGACATCAGCAAGTCCATAAATGACAGGAGAGAAGGTGATTTAACAGGATCTGTCTGAAGAGATTCACAGTCAGCCTCTTTATGACAACACTGAATTAATTTAATGAAACCCTCCTGATCGGCGGATTCAGCACAGCAGAAAAGTTTTAAACTAAAGACCTTTTTGAAAAGGTCTGATAAAATGTAGACATTTTCTCAATTCAGCTAATCAATGGCCGAGAAGAAGGGGAGGTTTGACAGGAAGAGCCATCGCCAGGCTAAACACTGTAGTTGTGATTTTTGCTTTTTAACTGTATATGCCACTTTAATAAGTTTACACATTGTCGAGAACTGGGACAAAACTGTATTTTGGGGGGTTTTGATTTTTGCTCTTCAATCATTTTAAAAGGTCAAATTCTTGGCTATCAAACCTTGTAATGGACCAACCTCCGAGTGATTTAATTTTGACTGGGTGGCCCAAGTGGGGCGCTGACTTATTATTTATTTATTTTCGTTTAAAGTGAAAGAAGTACTAACTCCAAAAACATTTTTCGATTATTAAAGAGAACTGAGAGTTGTGAACTCTGTCAAATCTGACAGAGTTGACAAAATGTCATGTTTTTATATTTCTCGACACAGTCCTAACCATTTTGTTTTTTGAAGTTGCTAAGCATTCTCTTAACCCTAATCAAAATTCAGATTTTGAAACCATTATTCTCATTTAGCCAAAAAAATGAAAAATCCAAAAAAGAAAGACCAGAGTGTTAGTAGTAACAACATTTAAAGTGTTTTGGTAGAACTTGATTCATCCCAGCTCTCAAGAATGAGTCAGTTTTATTAGTTTTTAGGCAAGATAGTAACATAGATTCCCAATATGTGGTGACTTTATCCAAATAACACCTAATTGGAAACTTGGTTTGACATTTTCAGAGCTGTGAGGAGCTGCCTATGGGATCCGTTGGCCGGGACACAACCTTCACCTCCTCCTCACCCTAATTATGTCATCTGCCGACAATAAACAGCCTCAGTATCAGCCTCCCGGCAATAACACCTTCCTCCCTCACCTCAGAGCTCGGCCGGCGAGGTGGCGGCGGTGGAGATGCTATCACGCTTTCAGCGGTCTGCCTTGCAGTCATATGTCACCCATAGGTGTCAAGTCATATTATCGGACCGTGGGGTGGAGGAGGCGGTGGTTATCGGGCTGTCTCGGCCCTGTCGACAGCTACATTTGTGGCTGCTGGGATGGATTTCTCTGCTCTGGTTCCTTAATCATAACACAGCCGTCCGTCATGCAGGAAATGGAAGCAGCCAGGTGTTGTTGTTGTGTACGTTGGTTGTTGTTGTTGACACAGTGGTTAACACTTGGGTGGGAGCAGATTTGTTTGTGAGCAACAGGGTCTGTTTCGGACAGAATTCCTGATTTATGAAATGCTGCCACCTGACAGAGAAGAAAAGCTTTTCATTACATCAAGATGTTTTTTATGAGGACAAACTGTTCGGACAAACTGTTCGAACAAACTGATAGTTGAAGGTTTAATGAACAAAATTATATTATATATTTTTATTTTATTAATACTATTCATAAGGAAATATATTTCTATTTGTCTTAGTTTCTCAGGTTTTTAATTTAAGGTTGTACCACTCATCAGTCACAGCTTTAAAACCTCTCACAGGTGAAGTGAATAACGTGGAATATATTAGACAGCAAGTGAACAGTCAGCTCCTGAACTTGATGTTGGAAGCAAGAAAAATGGTCAAGCGTAAGGATCTGAGCCACGCTGACAAGGGTCAAACCATGATGGCCAGACGACTGAGTCAGATCATCTCCAAAACGGCAGGTCTTATGGTGCGTCCCGGCATGCACCGGTTAGTACCTATCAAAAGTGGTCAAAGTAAGAACAGCAGATCAACCAACTGCATGGTCTTGGGTGCCAAAGGCTCATTAAAGATCGCCAGGTCCGATCCCACAGAGGAGCTACTGTAGCACATATTGTTGAAAAAGTTAATGCTGCTAATGACAGAAAGTTGTCAGAACACAAAGTGTGTCGCAGCTTGCTGTTTGTGGGGATGCGTAGCTGCAGACCGTTCAGAGTGCCCATGCTAGTTTTCTGCTACATTTTGCTATGTTGAAAATCTAAAGTAAGTTCAGCATAGCTCGATAAGTGTGAAGGAACTGTGACTATATATACATATAGTCAGATATATAGTATGTATATAGAATCCAAGTTAAAAAGATCCAAGAATCTTGCGTTTAGGACTGACATCACTGACAACAAGGCGGCCTCATTTTCTTGTCATCTCTTAGGGTCCTAATTAAAAACATTTAATCAAGTCTCCACTCAGTTTGTCATTTTCTCATCGAATCAGCTGTTTTACATGTTACCTGCTTAGACTGCAGTTTGTAAACACACACACACACGCGGCCAGTAACCTTGTACAAAGATTTATTTTTTGCAAACTCAGTGGCCAGTTGTGTCAGAGCTAATTGAAGGTGTGAAATATGCTAATGAGTGCGTGTGGAGGCTGACAGATACTCAATGTTCATTCCATCATGCAAATGTGCTACAGCTGAATATTTTCCTGCCGTGTTTATGAATCAGCTGATCGATAAGTCATCGGATTAGATGCTGCGTGATAGACAGCTCTGTTAGAAGGTGACTTTGGCTTTAACACAAACTGATCTACCTGCAGTTCAGGTAAAAAAAAAAGAGTAACGCCGCCCACCTTCTACTATTCAAAGGCTGAATCTTGATTGGATCCTGTCGACAAACTCTCTCAATGGTTTGGCACATCCAGGCTGCCACACTGTTGTCAAG
>JAJHUR010084879.1:0-18381 GCA_027495735.1 Lutjanus campechanus
AAAAAAAAAAAAAAAAAAAAAACAAGTGGCGAAAACAGTGAAAAGTAAAAATAAAAATAACCGAATCACTTCCTACGCCTGCTGGTTGCCTGTTATCAAGACTATGCACGAGTTCCCAAATGAACGGCCAGCTTCTGGCTATGATATACAGAGGATACGGGAAGAGGAAGAGCATAAAATACTTTTTTTTTTTTTTTTAAAAAAGGGGAAATAATGTTAACTGACACCGTACAAGGAAAGTTACTCACTTACACCTCAGCTCCTCGCCTTCATGGGAGCATAAGATGCCGTGTAGCACACAAGAATGTGCAGGCTGTGAGCCTCCAGCGGCAGGTATGACTGCGCCTTAGTGAAAAACTGGAGCTAAATGCTGTCGTAGAGAGAGGAGGCCAAATATGGGGTCCGAAGGGGGCCATTACTGCAGCACGCATCACTTTAAACAGGCTCACAGGGACCACAGAGAGGGTGAGCTGGGTGAGCAGCTCGGAGAGCAAAACTCCTCCACAAATAAGCACAGTTGATATTTTATTGGCTCGTCTGCGCACTCAAACGTTCAGAGGAAGTTAGCAAAAGAGTGATGTGGAATTTTACTGTGTCGTCTTCAAACTGTGGCGAGACGTGTGGCTCACAGCGCGAATGCAAACACGCCTGGGAACAAAATGATCTGAGGTCCCTCTGAAGTTTCACACGACTTCCCACTGAACGATAGCGAAGCGTTCACCTCATACGACCAAACTGACCCTTGACCTCCAGCTCTTTCACTTCCACTGCAATCGACTCATGTGGAGCAAACTCCTCTACACACAACACCACAATCCAACCTGCTTAAACTAAGGTTGTCAAAACCACTTAAGTATGGATACTTTTCTCAATGTCAGGTGTTAAAAAACAACATTAATAACATTTCATAGTCTCAAAAGGACTGAAGCCACTAAAAATTGAGTAAACCAGATAGTGTTTAGTGCCTTTTTTGTGCCAGCACTGTGTGCAGGCTGTTATTAAAAAGAAAAAGAAAAAGAATTATCGTATTTTGTGTGCATAGGAGTTTTTCTTCTTGCTATGGCATCGAAAGAGGTATCAAGTATCGTTTTTTAATACTAGAATTGTACAAAATTCTTGCATCTTGACAGCTTTAGATTAAATACTTAAGCAGTTAAAGTTAACTTCATAAAAAAAAAAAAAACACTTAATAAAAACTAAAGCTAAAACAAAAAAACACTATGAGCTCTCAGGACCTAAACTCACACCAGAAACATATAATCTCATATTTGGACACAGATGACAACTAAATTCACAACTTCTCCAGAAATTAAAATGAGAAACATCTTAAAAGTTCTGCGCGTAACTATAATAAATTAAATTTAAATGCATTTTCAATTACGTTTTTTCATTTTTAATTAGGTATTTAAAATAAGGTATCTGTGTGTAAATCAATGTATTAATTACCGTTTATCACTAGTGAATTTAATAAGATGATAGAATGTTAATTCTAGTAATCTATGCATAATTCAACAACACTTCTGAGAGCGCAAAAATAAGGCATATTTATGTAAATGACAAAAGGAGTCTTTGGAAGTGGACAGGGAGAAAAAACATTACATCTACCACACTGGAAAACTAAGACATCGTTTAGCTTATATTTCAGATCATTTAGAATATTTATACTGCAAAAAAAAAAAATCTAACAGGTCATGCCATCTTGTGCTGATGATTAAAATGTTATGAGTGGGGAAAAATCATTTCCACTCACATAAAATTAATTTCCTCCTAATGAAAATGATCATCTTTTAAGAGTTTCTTGACCAAGTTAGTTCATACTAATGGACTAATGAGTTGGCTTGATTTATTTCAAATTAGTGTCACTGACATTATCTCTCCAGTGGCAGAATTTTGAGGACTAGCCTGACTGGATATTTTTTGCAGTGTGAAAAAGCCTGTGGGATGTTGGCTCTTATGGAACTACACTGTGGGCTATGACTTATCTTAAATTATTATGTTATTTTTCTCCCTTCTGTGTAGCCTAAGCATCAGATTCAATCTCAAAAATCCCCCCCCCTCCCTCCCCTTCCAAATACACCTCCACCCTCTTTTTTTCATCTTTGCTGTCTGAAGCACTCAAATGAGAAACTGTCAGGAGCCGTGATTTGTGCTAACTAGCTATCGATCGCTCCAGAGCTGCATGCCTCGTGTCCATGCAGGGAGGGCTGAAAGAGGAGAGGAGGAGAGGAGAGAAGGAGACAGAAGGAGAGAGGAGGGGAGATGAAAAGGGAGCAGAAATAAGACTATTCTGCGTTTAAATAACTACTGAATTTGCGATGTTAAATGTGCTGTGAGCTCCACTGACAATTAAAACAGTGGGAGCAACAGGGTGAGTGTGGCTCACTGCTTATCAGTGTTGGGTTTCCGACTCAAAAGACTGCTCATTAATCAATATCAAAAGTGATGATGTTACTTATCACTCCCTGCCATCAGTGGGATTTTTTTTTTTTCACACCTCCATGCTCTGTTTTTGTTGTTGTTTTTTTCATGAAATAGTAGACCTCAATTCCCTGGTTTGTAAATGATCATGTGTAAAAAAAAAAAAAAAAAATCATGGGAATAAAAAGCCACAATGTTCAATGATCTGATCTAATTTAGCTGAGAAGACCAGTGGAGAGTAACTGTGATGAAAACTATTATCTGGATGAGGTAAAATGCAGTTTTGATCATTATGGCTCAAATTAATTTGCCCCCTGCTTGTTATTTTTCTATTGATTTATAACTGGGGTGATCAGTGATATTAGCTTATGGCAACTACATCGGTTGAAATGGTTTAAGAGCTGATTCGCAGGCAGTGGCATTAGTGTTCCTACCCGACACCCTGAGCTCAGTCTCATAAACAATGCGCTGCCTGGACTCCAGACTCGGCGCGATGCGCGCCCCCGCCCCTCTCTGCACCCGCACTGATCAGAACAAAGAGGCGCTCCAGACGCGCGAGACGCTCTCCGCAAATATGTACATCCACATTATCATATGTCCATACATCCACATACAGGCCCGTCTGTAGGTTAACTTACGTAGCAGCGTCAACCACCTTTGAGTACCATAATTATTTTTGAAACAGCCTGAGTAAAAATAATAATAAAGGAAAATAAACCTTTAAAAAAAAATGTAAATGAATAAATAAAAAAACTAACATATTCTAATATGTACAACTTCCCTTATTCTGCAATTATAATACATGTTATTAAATACAATTAGTTTTCTTTTCTATTACGACTAAAGCACATAAATAATACTAATAAAACAATATAATAAAAATTAAGTAAAAATAAAATTAATAAAACAATATCCATAATTATTATTATTATTATTAATATTATCATCATTATTAGGAGGAGAATTAGATGAAGAAAGTAATGCGCAGCTGAACAACATAATAGTAATTATTATTCATTTATCTGTACCTTTGATTTAGAGACACCATAAAAATATAAAGATAAAACTAAAAATACATCTGCAGATTGTTATACCTCCGTCTTGAAAAACTGTTTTTTGTGCCTTTAGAGGATTTTCCATTTTCCTTAAGAAACTTTGTACTGTAAGGGATTTAATTACTTCCAAAAATATTTTACACAAACTGGAGTAATAATACAGCATTTAAAAGTGACTATACCAAATAATGCCAACATTTCTAACAATAAACAAACTACAATTTTAAACTAAATTCTATTTAAATATTTCTGAAATAACTACTGAATTTCCCATGGAAAATAAAATTAAACCTGAATGGCTGTATTAATTTCACCATGATATCTAATCCTTGAAATCCTGTCCTGCCAATCTAAAATCAATCCACTTTCACCGGCTCGGTATTATCCCCTGGTAATAACAAAAACAAACACGTAACAAGGCGAGGGAAACCCCGCTGCGCAAACGCATATCCTCAAAAAGCTATTAATCTTCTCAATGTAGTTGTTCACCCTGAAAACCGAGATAAAGAACCACAGGAAATGTTTACTTTTCTGGAGCTGTTCTTTTGAAGTGCCTCGACAATGAAGAACCTTATAAAAATACACTGTAGTAAAGCTACAAGCGCTTTAAACTGCTCCATCCTGATAATCATTTCTTACACTCTTCAACACGGAGCCAATTTAACAAGAAAAATACCGCGTAAATCGTCTTTTTTTTTTCTTTGTAAAGACTTGAATGGCGCTACCATTAAATTTATTATCTTCTATAGGCTGAAGCCCTAAAATTCAAAGACCACAGTTTAACAGAGACGGCTGCTTTCTGCCCGCACAATATGGACAAAAGGTCCTCTATTATCAGCGTTACCACAGCATTTGAACTATTATTCATGTGATGTTACACTGAATTTCAGATTAAATACAAAGCATTTTAAGGATGAAAATATACTAATCCTTTGAGCAAAACGGTTCAGTTAATAAGTCTGTGTTGCATGTGTGAGAGTGAGACACAGAGGGTGAGAGAAGGAGAGAAGGAGAAAGTGTGTAAGGAATTAAATTTTGTCATGTACCTTCTTTGCTGCTGTTTTGGCTCTTATTTTTTTCCCATGGTCCCATGGCCTTGTCATCCTCTGACCCGTCCATCATGGCCTTGTCACTGGGCACGTACCAGGTGGCGTGCTGCTCTGCCATGAGGGTGTCAAGGTCAATAGTGCCCATTGAGCCCTTCCCAGCATCCGGGCTGCAGCTTGCCAGCTCATTGTCCCCGTTCTGAGAGGGACAGTCACCGTTCTTTTTGCCATTCTTCATGGCCAGGGGCTGGTCCTCAGAGATACTGAACTGCTGCCGCTGCAGCTGGATCTGGGCTTGCAGAATCTCCAGAGGGTGGATTTCTTCCTGGCCAGAGGTGCTGGATGGGGTGCGTACCTGCTCCACCCCAGGGGTGCCCGGGTGGCTCACCCCGCTGGCCCCTGTGCCCCCACCAGCGTTCAGTCCATAGCTGTCTGGAGTCGAGGTAGTATGATTGTTAATGCCCATGCTGAGGGGCTTCTGTCCATTTATCAGCCCGTGGTCACTCCGCTGCATTTTGGGTGAGCCAGTGATCATAGGGCTGCGGTTAGGCTTCGAGGCCGAGGCCCCTCCTGCGTCTGAGCTGGAGGACACCTCGTCCTCGTTGCCATAGTGGGTGCTGACATCGTCAGGAAAGTCCACTCGTGGTGAGCTCGAGTCAGACTTTGCCACACTTTGAATGCCACTGTCCAAAGAAGACATCAGGTCGGCCGGCTCCCCCAACATTATGTCGCCTCCTTTCCCCCAAGAGGGTGATTGGAGGTGTTTCTCATGGGGCGTGCCCCCACCCCTCTCCCCAATGCCAGCTGAGGGGGTCTGCTGGCCTGGACTTACAACAGGGTTACCATTGTCAGAGGAAAAAAAAATTCCAGGGCTCACATGTCCACTGTCTCTTTTTCTCCTCCCTCTCCCTCTCCCACTCCCTGTTGTTGCCTTCCCCTCACTGCACGGGGTAGCGTCCATGTTGTAATTTGGGGAGAGGGCACTGGCTTCCCCCTGCACCGTCTGGCTTTGACTTGCAGGCTTAGAGTTGCTATTCCCGGTGCCAGGCATCTGGCTGTTCTGGGAAGTGCTGCTCTGAAAATATTCAGGACCAGCACTGCCAGTCCCATTAGATGTGCTGCTATTAATGTCCTGCTCTGTCTGACTCAGTTTTCGCTTGCCCTCATTTTGGTTCTTCTTGTTGAATGTTACGTTAAGATTGGGGGCCCCTAGGCTAGCGATCATGTTCTGGCAGGCCGTGGAAAGGGCCGCCAGGCAGCTCTGGCCGAAAACACTGTCTTTAGCGCTGGTTTTACTGAAGTTCCCGAGGGACAGCGCTCCAAGCTTACTAACAGACGACCGCTGGCCTGAGGGGAACTCAGACTGAGGAGGGTAGGTCCCCGGTGAGGTACTCACCCCCTGGGGAGCACTGTGGGCTGGCCCCTGACGGTTAGCCCCCCCATAGGGAAATGTTGGCTGTGCTCCCATTGGAGGTGCAGGGAAGTCAGCTGGCCGCCTCTCTGCTGGTGCATTCGGGTGCCCCGCTCCTGCTCCTGGAGACTGCATCTGTGACAGGTTGCCCATGTTGCCGCTGAACTGTGAGTGCATGCCCGGGGAGTGGAGAGCCTGCACATGTCCATCTCCTGGTATTCTCATGGGCTCCTGCATGCCCATGCCCGGCCTAAACATCATCCCAGCCCCGTTCTGCTGTAGCCCAATATCATGGGGCCCTGATTCATTACCTGCTCCACCCATACGCCGTGACATCATCTCCCCTGGTGGGTGGGACCCTTGGAACCAGGAGTTCTCCTGAGTTACATGAGGATTTTGTCCATCAATGTTAGGCATCCTGCCACCGTTCTCCCTGTCAAAGTTGGGCTGGGGCATGCTCCCAACCGGGCCTCCGTGAGCCATTGGGCCAGGAGGTACGTCGCCGTGGTGACCCAGTTGCTGCAGACTGGGCTGCCTCATCCTCTGTTGCTGGTTGCGAGAGGCCATCTGTTTTATCATCATGGCTGCGTTCTGACGCTGCTGCAGAGACTGCTGCTCAGGCCCCGGATGCTGCAGCGGGCCAGGTGGGAAACCTTCGCTCACAGGTGGGGTGAACTCTCCAGGCAGGCCCGGGTAGGCGGAGGGAGAGAGGTGGTTATCCATCCCGCCACACCAGCCTTCGCCGCCATGTGCATTTGGAAAGTCAAATCTGGGCCTTTTCGCCATGTTCATATAAGGAGAGTCAAAGTGTTGCAGCCTCTGATTCGGGGGCTGTTGGGAGGGAGGAGGAGCTGGCTGTTGCATATTAAACATGGGGTCCCCATAGGGGTGCAGACCCCTATTTTCCAGTCTGTGAATGGGATATTCAAACTGGTTGTGTTGGCCAGGCATCATGACCCCTCCATCCAGAATGTTAGGGTTAGTAGAGCCGGGCTCAGCCTGAGGGGGTCTGGGGAGGCCAGGGGGGCATGAGTTCTGTCTAGCTATCAAACCAGCCTGTTGTTGCTGCTGCATGAGAGGATGTCTCGCATTGACCCCGGGCTCCATTCCCACGGGCACCTTCCGGCCGTTTCCAAAACGTTCGAAAAACACTCCATGCTGAGGCTGCTGGGGCTGCGGCGGCGGCGGCTGGTGTCCCTTAGAGATGCCCTGCATACCTGGTGTCCGTGGCATGCCAGGGTTCCCTGGAAAATTCCCGCCAGGAACTGGCCTTCCCGGCCCAAAGTGGGGTAACTGAGATTCTGATTCTGACGGGGAAAATACATGTACATCAAAATGTCCAGATGGAGGCTCACTGGGGAAGTTATACTCTAATCCCTCCACAGCTCCCTGGTTGGGCATCCGCCGAGGCTCCAGACCGTGAGACTCAGAGGAGGAGGATGAGGAGGATGGGAGACCGTGGAAGGATGCTGCTCTGTTAGGTGACTGGTCCAGGGGTAGACAGGGGGCAGGGACAGCATGGCTGCCACTGGGAGGCCCATGATGCTGGAAGTCAGGCATGTTACCAGGCCGCTGTTGCTGCTGCTGCTGGGGGAAGCCATCCCCTGCCTGTCCCTCAGCGAGAGGATCAAATCCTTCTCCAAAGCCCTGCTGTGGTCCCATGCCATTGTTGTTGTAGCCCATTAGCCTGCCACCATGCAGGCACGATGAGCCTGGCTCTGGGCCTCCAAAGTTCCCACTGAAATGAGGGTGAGGTTGGTGGGGATGAGGTTGGTGGCCGTGAGGATGTCCTTGGTGAGGTTGCTGGTTGTTAAAAAATCCATGCATGGGTCCCTGCTGCTGCTGCTGCTGCTGCTGGAGTCCGCCGCCTGCATGCATGTCCGAGTGGCCCCGCGGGTGGAAGCCCCCGTACTGCTCGCCGTTCATGTTCATATTGAGCCCCAGCATCTGTGGCTCGCTCAGAGGGCCCATGCCGGGCTCCACGGCACCCGGCGGGCCTCCAGCGTGAAAACCCGGGCTTTTATAATGGGAGCCCATGTTCAGTCTCGGTTGGTTTATGTTTCTCTCTGACTGGCCAGGGTTTCTGCTATTAATCTGAGAACCAAACTGCTCCAGCCCAAACATACTCCCCTGCAATCAATCCCACATGACGGCCAGTTTGCCAGACATCGGCACACAGTCTGTTTTTCCGTCTGTCCCCAAAAGCAAAAAGAAAAAAAAAAAGATATACAAAAAACTATAATCAATTATTACGGATTTATCTACTTTAAATGATCAAACTCACCACATAAGTTCTCATTGTTGTGGATCAATTGTTTTTGTTTTTCAACTTCTCCAAGGACGCGGAGAGGAGGAGAGAGGGGACAGACAGTGTCCAAATACGCACTCAAACTGTGTCCCTGTTCCCGTCTTTACGCGTGCACTTGACTGCTCTTCTTTTTGTCTTTGACTAGTCAAACAAATATAAAACACTGCTGTTTGACTTGCTGCATGACTGACCTATAATATTCCAAAGTTTCTCTGTGCGCATTTATTCTTCAGGGCGAACATGACACAAAAACATCTCGCTGACAAACTCAGAGGAGAGCGCACTGGAACTGGAGCGATCGAACAGGGAATATGGCAATTTCTGTCAGCTAATTCATTATACCAGTCCGATGTCAAATGTCCCAGAGCGACTTTTTGTACAAGGTCCCATTCTGCAAGCGAGAAAAGTCCATTTCGAAACTACCTCTGCGGCTTTGAGGGGAAAAATCTTGCTTTAAAAAAATAAATACTGTCCACGGATGTCATTCAAAATCTCGCCCGCTGCCGAGCAGGCGTGTAGCCACAAGTCCAGTGTGATGGAAAAGTCCACAAACACTGGATCTCCACAACCGAGGCGCAGGAGAACCGGAGCGTCCGAGCCCGGCGGAGCAGCGCGGTGTGCACTACCCGCACTCCACAACTCCGGAGCGGCTTGACAGCATCCTCCACCCGCTGCCGCTCATGCGCCCTGCAGCGAAGCGCCTTTTGCCTTAAAGTCCCTTCAAATGCGCTTCGTTCCTTAACGCCCGCGTCCCTCCGTTTACCGACTCCTGTCTGCTGTGGTCTGAGTGCACTGGGGAGCGATTCACAGATACACTCACACTCACACTCCGCTCACTGTGCCGCTTGGCGCTGTGTGAGACCAACGCGTCCAGAGGAACCAGCAACAAGTTTTGCATTTCTACAGCCGCTTCCATCCATGAGGTCTCAGCCAATCGGGAGGGCCAAAAGAAGCTTCGGGGGCGGGACAAGTGGTTTTAAGGTGGTCCACAGAGTCAATGAGATTGTAAACGCTTGTGTGTAAATCAGATCTTAGAAATGGCTTTCACTTAAAATGGACCATAACATCGAGCAGCAGTATTTTCCTATTGAAACTCATCAGAACTGGATGTACTCTTACAAAGTGTAGCTTATAATATTTTTCCTCAAAAATCTCATGATATTTTTTCTGTTTTTTTTATGGGACAGGATTGTAACTTACAACAGGTCTGCAACTGGAATAACACTGTTTTAGTGAAACGCTGCTCTTTTGTATGCTGCTTTACACCTCTTCACCTGTGAACAAACCTCTTTTATCCCCTATAACCACTGAGTTACAGGGGATAAATGCAGTGACCAGCACCTCAGATGACCTGCATTATGTTTTCACCAGCATATAATGCAAAAACTGATAACTTTATAGAAATCTAGATCTATCTATCTATCTATCTATCTATCTATCTATCTATCTATGTGGAAATAAATATATAAATTAGACTAATATTATAAACTGACTCATTGACATCCTTGGGTCCAATCAAACTCACCCCAGTCTGCCTGTGTGCCTGTGTGTGTGTGTGTGTGTGTGTGTGTGTGTGTGTGTGTGTGTGTGTGTGTGTGTGTGTGTGTGTCCCAGCGGGGGAGAGGGAAAAAATCCTCCTTAAAAGACCATCTGAGCTAAATCATATGGATGATATTGGGTTTAGGTTCCGATAATCAATAGCATTCTCTTAGCATGATAGTCTGTAAAACAGAACATTTTTGCAAGGCCGAATCAGGCTAATTTACTTTATAGGTGAATCAGCTGTGAGGGCCCACAACAGACGAGGTTATCTGTGTGAGGTTAAGTGGTGCAATAACCTGAGATAAGAAAGAAATTATTGCAAATAAATCTTCATGTTCATGTGAGACAAAAGTCCCAAAATAAAAGAAAGTCAGCCTAAATAATGTGTAGTTATGTTTTAATAAAACAAATGACCTACTTTCTGATATATTTTGATTTAATTCTATAGTTTTACATAATGTAAAATGTTTTATTTGCTGTTATAATTCAGAATGTGTCCTAATATTGTTTGTCACAAACCCGTTTGTCTTCTTGTGTGTTTATTTAATCACTTGTGAAGTTTCTGGGTTACCTTGTATCTTCTTCTAGTGAATTTTGACATATTCACATCCCATTTTAATATGCAAAATTTTGTAACTACTTCTTTAAAAAGAAATATGTATTAAGATATCTTAAATATATCCTACAATGACTCTAGGAATGTGTGTAGGTGTGTAGTTTTTTCACCAAAGACAAAAAAACCTCTATGTAATTATTTAAAATAAAGCAAACACGTGGGAACAAAATGCACATCATCATGGATATTTTCTTGAGTGAAAGGAGAACAACATATTATCCTTTTCCGACACTGTGGACAGTGGGCATTCAGAGAATTTGGTGTCAGACAGCTCTGCACCTTTGAGAGGAACCAAGAGGACTTTTACCAAACAGACACAGTGCCACCTAGCGGCCGGCGTCGGAGGGAGCTCAGTATAATTTCCCACTTACAAGCTGAAGCATTCAGAAAATAATTTTAGATATAAATGAGGCATATAAATTGGTTCATACTGTAAATGCAGTTTTTAAATCTAAGTATGAATATATTGCAGATAAATATTACATATTTGGTTGTTAAATCATGTAAAATAATATAAAATACTTGAGAGAAAGAGTGTAAAGATCCACTATCACTTGGTGAAATCTGTTGTTTTTTCACCTGTTAAAAGGGCGCACTGTTTTACTTTGAATAAATCTGATAAATGTTTAAAAAAAAAACACTACCTCCGGTCTCTGTCCATTTAAAGAAACCCAACTGATTCAGTGAAAGTCAAGCAGCATAAGGGAAACTGATCACTACAGTCAACACATTTCCTTTTATTCTACAGCTGGGAAATGACAAGGAATGTAATGTCTGTGCATGATTTTCACAATACATTCATGCAAAATCATTTAAAATACTTGTTAAGAGTGCAGAGATCCATTATTACTTATGAAATCTTGTTCGTTCCTCATGTGTTAAAAGAGTGCATTGTTTTGGTTTGTTTTTTTCTTTTAAAATCAGTGAAAGGCAAGCTGCATAAGGAAAAATTATCACTAACTAAAGTCTACATGTTTCTTTTTCTTCTTGAGCAGCCCTAGCCGAAGTGAATGGGAATTAATATAATGTCTTTGTCTTATTTTTCACAATTAATTGGTTTATAATTCATGTAAAATCATGTAAAATACGTGTTAAGAGTGTAAAGATCCACTACTACTTTGCGAAATCTGTTCTTTTTTCATGTAGTCATTGTTTTATTTTGAAAATAAGAAAAACTACTACATGCTCCTTTTGTTCTTGAACTATTCCAACAGAAGTAAATGGGACTATTTTATTCTGAAAAATCTAATAAATGCTTTAAAAAAGTAATTCCAATTGAATGCTGTTATTTTAAGGGAACTCCAAGAATCAGTGAAAGGCAAGTAGCAAAAAGAAAAATGATTACTAAGGTCAACATGCTTCATTTTCTTTTTGAACATCCCGAGCTTAATTAGGTGTCTGTGGCACTCATCCAGGGGTCGGTGAAGAGTTTTCAGATTCGCTCATTTAAATGATGATGATATAAAAAAATTATCTGTGTTACAAAAGGCTTCAAAGTTCAAAGAATAATATTTCATTTTTAAAATCTAAAGTAGTTCATTGACTATGTTCTAATCTCAGCGTTAAATAAATTCAAATATACTCTATAAACCTTCCAACTAAGCCTGAGTTACCAGGAACAGATCTGGAGAGGTGGCGTGGGGTAGAAACTCTGAAATCTGAGTGCAAGTGAATGCAGCAAGAAATGATGCTCTTAATGCCTATAATTTAATGATCTGTTCTGGCTACATTTTAGGCTAATCGATTGGTTTATGTTCAATAAAAAAAAAGACACATATTTGGAAAAATGTTTGAAGATTTGAAAATAAAACAGTTTATTGATTTCTAACATCAGCTTTAGATATTTTTATTAAATGCTTCACTCGTGCACCACAATAATGTAATGTTTCTGAGTTAAAATATCTTCATTTGGGGGCTTCCAGTATATTTTCTATCTTGTAAGGAGAAAAAATTGAGAACCTCTGCACTATATTGCTCACAGAGGCAGCCCTGCACCTAAAGGAGAAGGCTGTAGAGTATATCAGGGCTGAGGCTGGGGACAGGTCAGGACAAGGCATTGAAGTCTGTGTGTATATCTGGAATTTTAAGGGTGTGGATATGCAATCATTGCAGCTGAGGGGACAGCAGCTCAGAGTGAGGAGGAGGCAGGGAGAGACGGTGGTTGCCTTTTGGAGGAGACATGGTGTAAAGTACCTGTCTTCTGGAGAAGGAAGGAGACGCATGTTGAGATGTTCTGTTTGTCTGCTGTGCTGAGAGAAAAAAAAAAGAGACACAGCATCACCTTGGAGTGGCGAAGAGGACTGCCTTCATATCTGAGAGCCAGCTGTGTGTAGCATCATTCGAGCTTTATCCAGACACACGCAAAAGTGTGTGTGAAGATCAGACTGTTTTAGCCATCGCTGCTCCGAGATTCATGCTCGTTTCTCACCTGTTATCACAAAAGCCCATTAACAACACCAGAGACAAGTATTCAGCAGCTCAACGGCAGAAAAGAAAAATCAAGATACTGTTCTATCTGACTGTAATACTAATCCCCCTGTGATACAGTCCCAGCTCACTCTGTCTACAGTCTTCTCAAATGGAGACAGACAAGTTAAGTATGACAAACCGATGGCATGGTCTCTTTCCCCCTGAGTCCCCAGCGATGATAAATGCAGCTCAGAGCTGCTGCTGAGGCGACTTCATGACAATGGACAGTCTACAGGCTTTCAAGCACTGTCACAATACCACTCTTCTCTGCAGTGATTTAGTGCTCAATTTGTCTCAATATTTTACTCAATAGGACAAGATAGCAGAAGTGGGTGCCCTCCTCTACCCTTAATTCATAGTGTTAAGCTTTTCCTCAGATAGACATATATTACCGTGGGGGTTTCCCAAAGAGACAGTTCCTTCCCTTGTTGTGGGGGGTGGGGGGGCGTCCTGTGCAGTTCAGGCAGTGTGGAGCGCAGCCTCAGTGTGTCCCTCTATGGGGCTGTCACTCAGCTGAGCCATCACAACTCCCTGGGTCAGGGTGGGTTAAGCAGCATCTGTCATCCAGAGAAGCACCATTGTATTAAGAGGAGGGATGCGACAGAGAACCCCTTCCCACCACCACCACCACCCCGCCCGGCCTCTCCACGTAGGTTGGCTCCACACCTCTTCCAGCTCTCCCAGAACAACAGGAAAACTCCGGAGAATCTCTGGAGCTAAACTTGACCCCAGCCCGGAGGATGAGGAAACACTCGTGACATCACTGCCAGCCCTCGTACGCCAAAAATAACTTTCCTCTCCAAGAAAACCTGCGGCCCCTGAGAACATCTGGCCCCAGGGGAAGACCACAAACTGTACACAAACAGGGTGAGGGGTGGACCGAACATGGAACTAAATCTTCATCAGTTCCACAACAATGTAAAATTAAAACTATATCTTTTCACTCAAAAATGTTAGTGACAACGCAGCCTTAAAGGCTTTAAGTTGACTGAATATGAGAAGACAGGTCGAGGTTATCTGTCATGATTCAAAACATACATTTGTAGACTTGCTTCTGATTCAGTTGAACTTGAGAAAACGTTCAAAAATCTTAAGATATCAATGGTGTCTTCACAGATGTGACAGGTAACCATGACATGGGCACTAACACACACCCATACATCACGGAAGCTGCTGTTGCATTTTGTTTTTATTTACCTTTTACACCAACTTTTTTAGCATATACATATACTCAACCTGATGTTATTATGTATGAACAACCAGAATTATGTTACCTGATAGCACTGTACAGAGGAATGACAATTTAAAGGAAAAACAACAAAGTTTCATGTCTCAAAACGTGTCACCTGCCTGTAAGTAGACTTGGCATCCTATACAACGATGGCTGAGCCAATATCCAACCTATTTCATTTCTATTTCTGAAAAGGGAACTATTCAGTCAGTAGAGTAGTTGACATTTATTACGAAAATGTAATTAGAATTACAAGGAGTGTCAAGTGTTTGATCTGATATCCAAGCACTTTTCAAACACTGAAAACATTCGATTAAAATTCTAGTGTTTTCAAGGACTTCCAGCACCCGCATGAGCCCTGCACAGACCACAATGCACCCTGATAATAAAAAGTATAAAACTGGTACAGCTCTTGCTTACATTTACCTTACACTTAACCTTTGTTGTAAAGGATTTAAAGGATTTTATATCTGGAATTCATCTGATTTCAGTTGATCTACAATCTGGTATTTTGCAGCTGCTTTTCACCAGTGAGTGTCCTCAGTTCCCGAACACTTATTGAGAGTGAAAGAAAAAAGAAAGAAAAGGATGTATCACAGTGGTAAACATGCTCCTGTCCCAACTTTTTTGGAACATGTTGCAGGCATCAAAGTCAGAATGATGTATATTTACAAAAAAAAAAAAAAGAAAGTTAATCAGTTTATACGTTAAATATTTCATACTGAATTCTGTTTTTATTTACCTTTTAAACAACATCCTATTGTTTTTGGAACTGGGGTTGTAAATAAATAATTTGCCACAGTTGAAAGATGCAGGAAAAGCTTGAAAATACACCTTGAAAAGTACTTTAATTTGACTTGAAAAGGGTAGGAACTCTATAGTGAATTTTATTGTATTTTCTATATCTGTTGTAGTTTTATGATACTTGATATTTTAATTACACTGTACATGTACAAGCCCAGTGAGGGCAATAGCTATAAAGTCTCTGTGCAGCACACCAGTTTCATGTTCTGTCTCAGAACTACAGTAAATTGCATCGACCCTATCAAACAAAATTCATATTAAATTGAGAAAAATAGATACCAGAGTGTCGTCTTGTAGCAGGAAATGCAGCTATGTAGTGCCACAAACAACGAGCAGTGCTACGGCTTTGTTTCAGGGTGTTGAAGGCCGATACAAGTCATTCTGACACATTTAAGAATATTGTCCACTTCTGCTTATGTATTGAAGCAATAATCTGCTGGTTTCTGGCTATCCGAGTGTGTTTTTAGCACTGAACATCGAGTATGTCTTCGGCAACATGCCTGGATGTCCTGCTATGTCAAGTCTGGAGCCTCCCTTTGAGATTCATTTCGTCTCTTCATCTGTTGCCTCATCTATGTAAATGACAGGGGCTCACTCATGACATGTCCCTTCATCTTCTCTGGGTGGGAGACACATGGATGGATGGATACATGCCTACTGTAGACTACTGTGAGCTGCCACTTAACAGGAGGTGTGTGGGCGAAGTCTGCCCATCTCCGCTTTTAGAAACAGCATTATTTGCTTGTTCTGGGGCAGATATGACTGGTTTCCTTGCAGCAGGCACATGTGACCATTCCTCCACAAACAATAAAAAAAAAAAGGCGGATATCTCAGCCAGCAGACTGGCGGCTCTTCCTGCTCTTTAGCACGAATTCCGCTGTTATTGTGTGACTCTTCTGACCTGCAGATCACTGAAAGTCTCGTCCACACTGGAGTCACTGATAACTTTTCTGAGGGGATGTTTATCCTATCTGATGTGCATTTTACAGTGGAGAACTGGTACTTTTAGTCCAGCCTCTGGCCTGGTCTGAGCTACACAAAATCCATCCCAACTTAAAATGCTACTTTGCCTATTATTCCAAAGACAGTGATTCAAACTGAGAAGATAGTTTCTTTGACAGTCATGTTTATAATGTGTTATAAGTGCATTCATAGCACATTATAATGCATTTATAACGATTTATAAAATATTAATCATTAATAAATAAAAATAATGACAATTCACACCAAAACAATCTAGACGGATAAATATCACCACAGGCCAGAGAAAAAATATGTATTTTTGATTTAGGGGTGAACTGTCCTTTTAAGTAAAGTGAAAGCCAGGGGTGAAAAGTAACTAAGTATATTTACTCAAGTACTGTACTTGAGTGCAATTTTGAGATACTTTATGCTACTTTACATTTCCACTCCACCACATTTCAGAGGGAAATAATGTACTTTCTACTCGATTACATTTATATGACAGCTTAAGGTATTTTTCAGAAGATTTGACACAAAAAACAATCTTTTAAAACACAACAAACTGATGAAGATTAAACCAATACTTCAACATAGTACAAACTAGCTCCACCTCAAGCAGCTACACCAGTAAAATGCTGCTTACACACGTCAGTATTAATGATCTCATAATGTTATAGGCTATATAACACAGGGACCAAACCTGTACTAATAATTAATACGTTTTACTGTCAATACTTATGTGCTTTAACTTATGCTGGATTTTTCAAACAAGAGTTTTGCTTTTCCTTTTCAATCTAACAAAGTATTGTTACATTGCTGCAGTGGTACCTCTACTTAAGTAAACAATCTGAATACTTCTTCCACCACTGGTGACAGTACTGTATACCGTTATTAGCAATTGTATGATGTTTAGAAGACATTATTCCTTTTCAGAAACTTATAATTTATCACCTGTGTCTTTGTAACTGGCTAAAGTTACGACAGTTTGCTGTGTAACCCAGGCCTCAGAGCATAAAACATTATCAATGCTCAACTTTAAACACATTTATCCACCATTTATATGTTCTAAACTTCATAATTTATAATGCATGATTATAAACATCTATAGTGTATAATGCTATATAAATGCCAACATTTAAAAACTGGATATTTAGAATACAGCAACGCAAGCTAGTTCTCACATCTGTGAGCTTTCTGTTGCCACCGGCTGGTACAAGGTTTTACAAAAGGACACACAGGACACTGACGGACGTCTTCAGCCAATCTAGAGGCGTGACCACTGGTCTAAATCAAACACCCCCTCAGACTTAATTCTTCAACCACCTGTATACAAGCAGACAACAGAAGCAGATTTTTAAATTTACTTTCCAGACAAAAATTTATTTGATATTTAGATACAATATGTAGACTTGATGGCACACAAAAAGATCTACAGAAAGAAAAGGCACAAAATGTCATACATTCACTACCATGTCCCCTGAATTTCAAAAAAGCTGATCAGAAAATATTTAAAAGCAAAGCAGTTCAGAAATTAAACAGCTTTAGATTTAATAGATGAGGATTAAGACAGTACAGTTGCTTTGTGAATACTTCCTCTCCCCCATATTGTTGCCCTGACAGATGGTAAACCATTGATTCAGGTTGTTCTCTTTAGCCACTCGGTCGTCTATTCAACAGACAGCAGGAATCATTAAGATAGACTTGGAAACATTGATTACACTGAAGACCAATTGTTTCACACCTTTCGCTCTCTGAGACATGAGCAGGCAACCCCAGTACAGTAACAAACACCAACTGGTTGTCTCGTAACTGCAATAGAAGAGATCAGGCTACATTACAACCACGTCCCATCATGTCTTCCCACAGAAAATGATATATTACGGCAAAAAGGAAGTCACCTGTAACAATATGAGAAAGATCCTCATGCTGTGTTGTTCACCTGAGAAGATTTTGTTGTGAAAAGCATTACCTCAGATAATTGCCTCCAAATTTTCCTATATTACCATCGCTGAATTCATGTAAACACTTCAGAAATCCATTCACACTCTTTGGACAAGCCAATAACCCATTACTGAGGAAGTGATAACATTCCCTCATACAGTTAACAGAAAATAAAAACATGAGGATCTTTGAACACAGTATGTCATTACATCTATGTAAAGCTGCAACGATTAATTGATTATTAAATTAATCGCAAAGTATTATGATAATCGATTAATCAGTTTGAGTAATTTTTTTTTTTTTTTAGAAAAATATCCTCTGATTTCAGCTTCTCAAATGTGAATATTTTCTGGTTTCTTTACTCCTCTATGACAGTAAACTGAGTATCTTTGGGTTGTGCGCAAATTGAGACATTTGAGGACGCGATTTGGGCTCTGGGAAACACTGATCGACATTTCTCACCATTTCCTGACGTATTACGGACCAAATAACCAATCAATTCATCGAGAAAATAATTGACAGATTAATCAACAATGAAATTAATCGTTAGTTGCAGCCCCACATCTATGTCTTGAAA
>JAJHUR010084879.1:18401-33515 GCA_027495735.1 Lutjanus campechanus
GTTGCGCAATTTAAGACATTAACACACACGCACACACACACACACACACACACACAAAAAAAACCCTCAAAAACACGAGTAAGGATCAAATGAGGAAACCACTTGTATGTAACACTAGTAACACTGTATGCAAGTGCCACATGATTCTGAAGCCCAAGGGGAGACAGTGCACTCTGGAGTTGAAAAGTCATTAATATGGCATATCCATCAAATGGCTGATGTGAGGCAAAGATGTAAATCTGCAGCCCTTTGCAGGAACAGCAGCGTACAGGCTGTCCCCGGCTGCAGCTTACAAATTTTTGCTTGCTGAAGGAATTGCACTTGCTCAGGCGCTGGGAAACATAAACTGAATCACACGCAAGGAAAATAAAGACAACTTTTGCACAGACTGCCATGATTTACTCCTAACAAGTAGCGGCTAATAGCTTACGCTAACCTTTTAAGCGTCAGGAAAAAAAAAATCGCCAGTCTAGAAATGAGGGAGGTAGCTAGAGCAAGAGCTGGCAGCAGAGGTCCGATAGGTACAAAAGGTCCGGAGATTAAGGCGAGCAGTGTGGTGCTGGTGTCGACTGGGCACTGGTAAGGCTGTTACGAATCTGTAAACACACCGAGAATGACGCAGAGGAGGAAAACAGTCTACCTCAGAGAACCAGATGAGTGAGACAGGCCTCTGGGGTGGGCTGGGGTGAGCGGTGCGAAGCAGTTTGGCTTGTGACAGAGGCTGGAGGGGTGTAGCACCATCTGTGGCTGTTTTTCAGTGCAGTTTTTTCTCTGGGGACATCTGTTAGGGAGGTGAATGCTGTGTTGTATGTTATGTGTGAATGTCTACAGAATAGGGAGTGTGTGTGTGTGTGTGTGTGTGTGTGTGTGTGTGTGTGTGTGTGGGAGCTGTAAACACTTCCAAAGTAACATCCTTTTTGCAGAACAAGCTTGCTTGGATCTGCCCAGCTTGAGCTTTTGAAGAGATCAGTCACCGCAAAGGCATCCACACCTGCGAGTGTGCGTATACGTGTGAGAATGATTCGTCCTCGTGTGCGTGATGTATACGTGTGTGGGTTTCTACTAAACCTGTACGAGAGCGAGAGCGGATACCTGTACGGGCATGATTGTCAGTGTTAATAAGATGCAGTGCTCTGGGTAAGGTGGGGTGATGGAAGGGGGAAGGATTACAATAGGCCAAGGCGCCAAGGGTGTTAGTAATCTCTTAATGGAGGCTGTGGCAGGAAGGAACATGAGTATGACAAACAGACAGACTCATGTCGGGGAATGCAAACCACAGAGCCGCAGTGTGTACAGTGAAAAACCAAGGAGGAGACAAAGAGAGGTCAGACAGGGCACTTTGAGAGGAATGTTTTGGAGATAACAAGAAAAAAAAAATCTAAATAATACAGAGGGAGTATTTGGTCCATCACCTGCCACTGTGGGATCAAGCCAATGAAATCGCTTTTTTGTGAAATTTTTCTCTACTGCGAGTCGCACCTCTTCATATCTCTTCCAGAAGTTCAGGTAAAAAAAGTGGCACCAAAGGAGCCCTCTTAGCAGTCTGCGTCGCTGCTGCTGTCATCGTGGGTGTTTAAAAATCCTTTTGCCTTTTCATGAGTCTGCGGCGCTGGTTCCTCGTGTTTCACCCAGTTTGCGAAGCTGTGGGGGAGAAAACAGAGGAAAACAAACACCACGTTAGATTTGTGGAAGTTGAACAGGTGAGGGCAGGTTTAGTGGATGCTTGCATTCAGTGAAGCCCTTCACGAATGGTTGCTGGTTCATTTTTATTCATTAGGCATGACTGAGTTTTACTCCTCGCATTATAAACAGGGACACGATGACACATTTTCCACTGATTTTTAAACTCTTGTAAGGGTCCAAACTATTAAGTAGAGTCAGAGAGCTCTTAACTGATTTAACTTCTTATAGCCCGTTTGTTCTTGCTAAAGTTGGACTGATTATTGATTTTGTATTTAGTCTTTACATTCTTTTGATGACATTTTTCAATGCTTTTTTAAAAACTGTATTTGGCTAACAGACATATAGCTCCAAATTTTAACTGTACTTGCTATGTGACCCAATTATTTACTTAGGTTGACCCCTCTATCTTCACAGAACTTTAATAAATCTCTTTGTATATTTTTTATTCCTCATTTAAGGACAGATATAATGGGAATATTTGTGAGTTTATGTCTCTGTCTTGAGCTTGTGATATTTGTTGTAAAAAATAATAAATCTGATATGTACAATATTTTATTTGTATATATATATTTTAAACATATATTTTTTTTCCTTCTTTAACAAAATATAAGTAGCCACCTATGATATGTGGCTTTATACATACGCTGTCAACTGCAAAACAAAAACAATGCAGCACTCAGTAGCAGCTCTTTTATAAAATAAAAACATGAAATGAAATCAGTAACCCTGTAATATCACAGTAGATGTTATCAGTCGGGTATCGAGACTTTTAAAAAAAAATTCCTATCTTCCACATATTGTTACATCTCTAAACCATTAAAAAAAATACAACAAATTTCCTTTCCGTCTGCAAACCTTGTTTGTCTTCTAGGTAGATAAAAGCATCACTTTCAAATTCTCCCACCCTGAGGCTGATGGCTTTGGAAAGTCAATTAGTGTTCGAATCTGATAGCCGAACACCTTAATGGAACAGTTCAAACTAACAGTGGCTCTAAACAGAGGAATAGACAGATCTGATGAAATGGCATGAGGATTCACCCTCCTACTTCTCCATCCTTTTTCCACCCATCCTCCCTCCCTTTTTTCTCAATCACAGCGCAGACTTCTTCTCAACTGCAGAATTCCATTTGTATGTTAATGAGGGAAAAAGGAGCCATCTTGAAGCTACAAGCCAACCCCCTCCTTTTTTTTTTTTTTTTGCCCTTTCCTTCTCTCACGCCTCCCCCCTTCTACACCAACAGCACCTGACCAGTTACACACAAAAAAAAGTCTTGTAGACCAGTGAAGTTTGGCCACCATCGTGCACACTGTGTCGTCCCGTACAGTCCAAACTGTGACCCCGCTGCCCCTCGAGCGCAGAGGTTCAGGCCTCGCCGTTCTCCTCACCACAGCCTTCTTTGATGGCACCCGCCTGTTTACTTACTCCAAGGCAAAATGGGAAACACATGCTGAATTGGGCGAGATGTGCGAGAGGGGGGTGGCTAAGCACAAAATGCTGTATGTTGGTAGTAAGCCAGGAATGTTTGAGTCTGGCCCACTTTGGCCAGTCCAGCCCGGATTCCTCTTTTTTTTCTCCTTGTACGGCCAAGAGCTCCTAGACTGATATTTAGAGCTGTTCCAAGAGCAAACCAGCGGTACGCTTCTACAGAGAATGTGATTCACAGAAATTAAAGGCTGTGATTTAAAAGAGGACTGTTTTTCCTTCTTCTCTGCCTGGTATTCCTCTATAGGGAGGCTCTGGAGTGGAGGTACTAGTCTGTATGTTTTTAACTGCTAGCCACCTCTTAAAAAAAAAATAACATGTGATTCTGAGAGAAGTTTGCACAGATGTCTGGATATATTCGGACGACAAGGCACTTGCATTCACAATTGTGCACCGATACTCAACACACACTCGTGGTTGAGATTTCACTGGGTCAGCAAAACATCTAATGACCTAGCACATACGTCATATTTCACTAAAATCTGGCGGTAATGACTTACTACCTCACAGTGAGCTGTGGAGATGAATGTGAAAGCATGCACACATGAGCACAATTAGACATAGTGGACTAAAAGCTCTTTAAACAGCACCAAACAGTAGAGTGAGCAAGTGAAAGCAGCAAAGGTGTGCAGCAACGCAGAAACCCCACCAGAGGCTGAGAAAGCATCTAAGAGACTGACCTCTACCAGTGAGAACTTACACAGCAACATTCAGACCTACGCCTGGCCTGGCTACGCATCTGTAGCCTTTGTACCTCGGACAGAGCCCTTCTTACGCATCTGGACAAAAAGGGAAATACAGTAAATCACAGAAATAAGGATTAGGAGGCCAGTGGAGGCAAGTAGGACTGAGTAACCATGGAGAAGTTATTTTTAAAATGAGTTTGTTTCTTTGCATCCCAGAATTTATTCTGAATTGTTAAATAAGTAATATTTTTACTGTAAAACAGAGAGACTATACATACTAAATTGCTTGAGGTTACACTTTGGATGGAAACTCAGTTACTGATATCAGCATTGTCCACTTTCCAGATTAAATCACTATCACTGGCCTCCCAAACATATCACAAATTTAAATCTGGAGTAAATCTACAACAGAAAATGCAAATGAAAACTTGTTTCAATCCACCTGTGTTATGGTGGATAATTCAGAGTTGGTTCATTGAGATAAGCAGGAGGTGACGCCAATTTTCCAGTCAGAAAAGCATCATATCATTGCAGAAGAAGAAGTGCGCCAGTCGTACTCTGAACGGTTAAAAACAATGTAGAATACAGGATTCAAATATGACATTTGTTTGTTTTAGAGGAGCAACGATTCATTGAAAAATCGATTATCACAATAGTTCGCAGCTAATTTTCTTTTGCTTGACTAATTGATTAATTGTTTCAGTAATTTTTCGAGCAAAAATATCAAACATTTGCTGGTTCCAGCTTCTTAAATGTAATAATTTGCAGATTTTCTTTGTCATTTATGACAGTAAATGAAGCGTCTTTAGATTTTGAACTGTTAATTGGACAAAAGAAAACAATCTGAAGGCGTCTCTTTGGGCTCTGGGAAATTGTAGTGAGCGTTTTTCACAATTTTGATATTTTATCGACAGATTCATTTAAAATGAATAGAATGGTAAGTTGCAGACCTAGTTTTTAGAGGATTACATTATATTTTTGTGGGACAAAACCTGAAGTGAACATAAAAACTTTCTTGCCAAATTGATTTTTTCTTTTCAAATTATGGCGTTTCAAGCAACCTTTTCTAATGTGATAATACAAAATGTACATAAAAAACATTAATGGAAACTATGGATGGATGGATGTGCGCGATTAGTCGACTACACGATTAAACGTCACCACCCGTGATAGTCAGCACCAGGAATACTAGTCGGTTAAACTATTTATCAACAGTTTATTCATGCACAATGTCAATGAACTGTTGCCTCTAAGATGTTATGCAGCCACCCGCTACTAGTCGGGGCTGCAGCCCCATCAGACTGCAGCCCCTCTCTTGGTACGCCCCGATGGCCCAGGCAACCCAGGACGTTTTATCAGCAAAGTTGGACAGCTCGTAAAACCAGCACATTTTGTCAGTGTTTTAATCTAGAAAATGGTAATAATGTTGAATGTAGACTGTGAAAGAATAAACTGATATATAATCACTTGACTGCAGCAACATGTGACCACATTAAGCACAGACACGGATATAAACCTGCAAGCAGAGCAGCTGCTGCAAGTCTAAATTAAATTTTGCATTTAATCGGCAGGGAAATTAGTCGCCAGGAACATCCCTAATCGAAGCACATCTGAGACGCCTCTGATGTGCTTATGTCTGCTTTTTTCATATCCTGATCACTTCAGAATATTGTAATGGAACATACATGGTTCAGAACAAAAATCTTCTTTCTGCTCCAAATGTTTTTTATTCAGATTGCAAAGTATGTAACAGAAGAAGTCCATTAAGAAATAATGATGAATATTATTGGTAGTACAATGTTAAATGCAAAGTTTAGCACATCGATTCAAAATATTTTAAAGGATTAAAAGTCACATTTTCAGATTGTGCAAACAAACGCAGTGGGGAAAAATGACAAAAATCTATATTCATACATGCATACAATGCCAGAGAGTGAACAAGACAGTCCTCTGCCCAAAGCCCATCGCTGATAGATATGTATATCATATGCATGAGGCATACTTTTAATCATGGGGTAGTTAATGCACTCACCTCGTCAAGCTCTCTCTGCGTCTCCTCCTCCATCCGCCGGATATCATCCATATTCAGGTCCACCCACTTATCGATCATGCAGAAGAGCTGGCGGTGGAAGTTGGTGAAGATCCTCTTCTCTTGCTGAGGGGGACAGGTGGCAGTCTTGGTTAGGGCTGGGTGATATGGTTGAAATCCATACCACAATATTAAAAGGAGCAATTACGAGTGCAAAAATAAGGACAGCGGTCCAAATAGTTGGATCCATATGAAATCCTATTTAATATACGATCTATGGTTGAAACCAGTAATACTGCACATGATAATGAAAAGAAATAATAATGAAAATATTATATATTTTTGCAATATAAGTTAATTGCTTCTCAATATCATGGCAAATATTACTGTCAACGTTAATTGCAAATAATACTTATTTTACTAGCTTACTATCTAATTACCTAGCCTTACTTCTATTAGGCACCATTTCTTTGCATTTACTCCTTATACCCTTCATATTTTTATCATGTCACTTTACATTTGATACTCTACTGCACTCTTAATCTCATCTTCTGAGGCACAGTGCACCTTCTGCAAACTGGAACTCAGAGCCTGAATACAACTCATGAGCCAAGACAACTGACTGTGTGATGTTTAACTGTGTCAACATGTTGGCCTAACCTCATGGATGAAGTTCTCCACCCTGTTCTGCAGGCCCCACCACTTGAACTTGACTGTGACCAGTTTGTAGGCACACATCTTCGGGCAGTCAGTGTTGGTAAGCAGCTCTTTCTGTTAGGAGAACAGCAAAAGCAGAAGAATGACAAGACTTAAAACCCATCACTTTTTAAAGCGCAGCATCAGAATAAATAACAGAGTGAAAACTTGACAGAAACTTTGCAATGAGAGAATAATCGTAGAAACAGCAGAAGGCAGAGAGAATATTATTTTAGACTAATCTTGGCTGCATTCAAAGCTAAAAATCATTAATACATAATGCTTTGGGTATGGAGCTTGCTGAAATAATTATCAATATGAAGATGTGCTGTGCAAAGATAAAAGTGCCCTAATCTACAACACACTTTCTAAATCCATCCACTGCTTGCACTCTGCCTCCCTCTGAAGAAGAGAAGAAAAGACGGAGGGGGGTTGGAGCCGAGCAAAGTGGATAAACTCCAGATGAAGGGACCATTTCTCTGCCTCCGCCCTGACAGCGACACCATTCCCGACAGGCATGCCTTTGTGGCCACGGAAGGCAGATAAAACGGTGCTCGCGAAGCGATAAGGGCGTCGCGGTGCAAAGCTGGTTACATTATTAACACCTAGGACCTGCTCGCCCCCAGAACACACACACTCTCCCTCCGAGAACACCTGTTTAATTAATCACTTCATTCTGGCTCGGTATTCCAAGAGAAAATGCCACAGACCCCGCCTCAATCACCCTCATCCCACTTCCGTTTGATGCCACGATCATGGAGGAGAGCGAGAGAGGGGAAATGAGAAACATTTCTAAATTTGCAGTGGGTTTAGAAAAGTTGTCATCGCTAAAGGAGAACTTCACATGAAACGGATTCTACATCAAAACACTTACGGTGACATTTCTTCTCTCCCTCTCTGTGCCCCACTCAAAGGAGCAGAAGTTTTCAGAAATACAAAGGGTACCGATATGCAAGCATGTGTGCATGCAGAGATAGACAAGAGTTTCATTGCTCTGAGAAGCTGGCAGAAATTGTGCCTCTGTTGTCACATAACTACTTTTTTTTTTTTCTCCACCTTTTCAAAAACAGTCTTTTTCCATGTCCACAGCGGACGGGAAAGTGATCTAATTAAAAACACAAAATAAAAAGTTGTGCTTCTTTATTCATACTTTTTAAAGCTGTTTGGCTGGCTTTGTTCTGTGAAAATTCTTGAAGCAGAGGAAAGTTTCCCATGGTGAACTTTGAGGGCTCCACAGCAGAATAGAAATCCTCAGTGCTCTAACAGCAAGCAGGACCCGTTTGTGAGGCTGCAGGGTAAGGCAGGGTTTAGAGGGGAATGCAACAAAACTCCTGACAAAGTTTGTCTGTCTGGATGAGCTGCGTCTTATTGACTCATTACTTTCTATCAAAAGTACTTCAGTCTTTATACAGAATTGCTGCTTGTCAAATCTCGAATCAATGCCTGTTCACAGTCTCTTCCCCATTTCTATCTTTGTCTTTGTCACACACAGAGTCTGGCAGATGGAGCTCCTTTATCTGACCTGGCGACTAGAAATTTCTATTACATCCAATTAGAGCTGAGAAAGGGGTGATTTGTCTTCATCAAATTGCAGCCTTACAGTTCACTCCAGCCTTCCTGCAGCCCTGCGCTGAGATATTCTGATTATTACGGGCGATGGTGCTGGAGTGGAAAAAGAAATCTCAACAAATCGATGCACATTAAATAAAAATATAAAAAGACAAAATGACCAACTAATTTCACATCAAATGTAGTGGTGATATCCAGGGCTGGGCGGTTTTTATTTTATTGATTAGGGGTGTCAGGATTCTCCAAATCCACGATTCAAATTTAACATTATTTTTGCACTGATGGTTATGCCATTTTTAGACTGTGGAGTCTTTATTTGTAAAGATCAACTCATCGTTTTTTTAACGTGCTGTCAAGAGTCAAATACATTTTCAAACTCTTTAAAAAGAATCTAAATACTATCAAGTGTAACATAAAAGAAGACTCGGTGTAGCTTTCTGGCTGTTAAGTGTTTTTTTTCTCCCATTGAACATGTGCCAGATGCCAAAAGCAGAAGTGGGTGGAGACGTAAAAACAAAAATCATACTGGGAGAATCGCGAATCTGCCTTTGATTTCAACTCTGCACATTTCGATCAATCTTCAATTCAATATTGAACTTGTGGCAATGAATTAATGTGCGGTATTGTCACATTGCGTCTTCACTGGTTGCCGCTGATGGGTAGTTACATTAATGTAGTCAGCCATAAAGTGTGCAGACAAGCTCAGGATGCAGTATGATAGGTTGTTGTGTTTGCTGTCAAAGAATATACATGTATATAGACACAACATTAGCAGCTACGAATCAGTATGATTTTTTTACACCTTGGGAGAAAAACTCACAAGAGAAAACGTGATCAATCATCTGATCACTTTAACTGGGGCTGCTAGCTTTGCAGCTTCAAAAGCAGAAAAATGGAAAAGTGGTCCATGTTAATTTATTCCCTATTAGATATTATCTTTCTGGATTAATATCAGTGCTGCATTAATATGTATGTTTCGTTTTACTCCTGCAGATGTTTAAGATTGTGCTCATTTAACTGCATCACATACTTTTGGACACTTGAATCTACAGCCTTGCATCATATTCCAGAAGATCACCTTAAGTTTGCACTGTTTAAGAATTGACGGGCTGTTGTGTTAGAGGAAATGTGTATACTGAGATATATCGTACACAACAGAATTACCTAAAAATAGAGAGAATATTTAGAAGCAATATCACCCTGTCCTACTGATATCTTTGTTTGAAGCCTACAGCTCTACGCTAAGAGGTTGACATCATCATTGTTGTTTTCCAGACTAGTTTTGGCTTTATTTTTGGGGTTGGTGGCCCGCTGGTAAATAAATCTTCTCCCAAGAAACAGTTCTCTCGCAGGCTGAAGCAGGTTTTCCTCAAGGATGTCCCGGCCTTTTGCTGCATTCATTTTACTCTCTTTACAAGCTTTCCAAGGCCGGCTGCAGAGGAGCATCTTCACAGCATGATGGTCCTATGACTAAACTCAATCTTTGGTCTCGGAACACTTAACTTTCTTCCACTTTGACTGACAGTATCCCACATACACGTAGTTTTTAAACAATAATTGTTGTTGCATTGCGTTTCCCATCCCAGCCACTGAACACTGCAGCCTCGTCAGAGTTGGCACTGGCCTCTCTGTGTGGACGACCGTCTGCTCTAGACAGATTCACAAATATTCCAGGTTCCTTCCATTTTATTGCAGCCAATCTGACTTAATTTAGTGCCTTGGAAATTTTCTGCACAGAATTATTCAAGGTCTTGTGCAATTAGCAGAGAAATATGTGAAACTACAGCAGTGGATCTTCTCGTGCGACTGACAATCACCGGGTATGTAACCACCTTTTAACAGTCTGGTAAACAGAGTCAAAGACAGGTTGAATTTCTCTTTAATTTGCTGTGATATTAATTGCTGTGTATGACTATGATACATCCAATTTCCACAGTTCACAAGAGCATTACCTTCCAGGTGGGCCCAAGGGGTCCTCTGCCGGTCTTGGCTGACTTGAATATGGCAGGGTCCTCCTCTGGCTTGTAGTCCTATAGTGAGAAGAATTGATATAATTAATACAATGCATTGCACATTACATTTATCTCACACAAACTGTCCAACAAGATGAGGTACTCTCCATTACTACTTTAAAATGTTTATTTATTACTCATTTCATGGTGCAGTGGTATTCACATACAGACGTTTTAAGAAATCTGCAGGTTCTGTCCAATTATTTGAAAAAGTATGATGAACACTCATTGTTTTTATTTGGCAATCATTTTATTTATTTAGCTAATCTTATATTTGACATTACATTTTGTGGTTATTACAGAGGAAATGCTGCCACTTTTGTCCACAGAAGCCTCCAAAATCAACAAAATATGAAAATTGTAATTGTAATAGCTTTAAGAACTATAAGACAAAGCCATGGGATTCAAATCCTGAGTTATTCTTCATTTATCTGACCTATTTAGCAGGTGTTGTACCATATCTGGTGACCCCTCACATTGATGACATACTGTATATCCTGTCAGTGGCAGGGAATCATACTTGGTGTAATATGTCATTATGGCTTTCAGTAGGTTTTCTGGTAGCAGCTCAACAGTCACTGCCACTGAAAGGCCAAGGACGACTGCACTCATTCTCCAAAACCCGCCACCTCCCGGAGATAATGTTATGCAGCAAGACCACAACTCAGCCTTAAGTGGCTCGGAGATAAAAGACCATCTAAGGGGCGTTGATGCCACCAGCAACATCTGTTTAATTAGGGCAACACTGGTGCTAGTTCATATAAGTGACTTTCTTGAATCTATCTGCATGTGTGCTGATGAAAGCAAGTATGTGTGTGTGCGCGCCTAAAAACAGCTGCTCCAACAGCGCCAGCGTTCCAAAAATATAGAAAAATAGTGAGCACATATGCCGAGCACATGAGCACATGACAAAGTTGACTTCACAAAACAGGCAGGAGAAATAGAAATACAAATAAATGAAATGGCTTTCAAATTATCAACAGCTCAAGGGCCCAGCAATTTTAAATAAATCATGATGCGCCTGCAGCTAAAAGCTACTTTTCAGGGCTATCGGCCAACAGGAGGGTGCCAAACGTGGGGAAAGAGATAGAAATCCCTACACACACGCGCGTGCGTACACATACACACACACACAATAATTTGGCTGTTTTAATGCTGAGAGCTCCGTCACTATAACAATACACTGTGCTGCACTAATGAGGTCTGTGAATCGATATGCCGTGGTAGACGAAAAGGACCCACTCCTCAAGTAAAAGAGTGTGTGTTAGAGTGCGAGTGTGTCTGTGTAATGTGTGTGTATTTGCCTAGTTCCGGCATACGAAGCACTGTGAGCCTTAATTACACTAACAAACTCATCTGTGCTGGCGGTACGCCCCAGGCCCTGCAGCCATGCCTGAGGCTGAGGGCTGATAGGGTCCTCAGACACAACACACTCCTCCAGCAAGGCAAACACCTCCGCCTCGTTAACCAACCCTGCGCAAACAAACACGTACACACACACACACACACACACACACACACACCAGTGCTCCTCAGCCAAATAGCCACACACAGATACACACGCATACACAGAGCCACAGTGAAATGAGGCAATGTGATGTCAAATAACAGCAATAATGTGCAACATCTTCAATAAGATTTCAGTAATTCCGAATGGAGTGTTTAAAACTCATATTTATACTCTGACATATTATTGAGGTAATCTCAGGATTCTCAGATAGTGTGTTTGTATAGTTTTTGGTGTTGGTGATGTTTGTCGAACGGAGACCAAATATAAGATAATTTACATTTACTCAAACCAGAATGGAGCGACTGAATGAATCTACTCTAACCTTCTGAAAGGATTTTCTGTTAGAAAAATGCTAGTTCTTGCCACTAACTGTCAAACAGAAAGATGCGCGTTTCATGACATTTCGTCTTCTGGTAAAACAGTCTACTAAATACATTTGCAGCCTTGGATCCACATATTCCACTAGATTCAAGAACCACCTAGATGTATTCCTAGAGGTATTCCAGCATTGTTTACTGTGTGGGTTTTCAAGGCTAGGCCTATATAATATTCCACATTTCTTATTGTGCAACGATAGAAAAACGGTTATTGTTTCATATATGTTCTATTGTTTATTTTGTTGTGTTGCAAATCACTCTTTACAGCACTATGTTTTTGTCATTTGGATGCTGCTTTGTATTCTTCAGCACGGCAGCAAGCAGGAAATTTGCATGAAGGCAACACAAACAAAACATGGGGAAGAGTGAATGTGACAGAACGGGGTAATTCCAAACAAGAGGACTCCAACCAGCCAAGACCAAACAAGGAGCATGAATCTAAAAGAGGGGTTACACCTCATTTCATCATCATTAGTGACCAAAATCATCTCTGTTATCATTATTACCTTGCTACTGTTAAAATTGTGCTGAAAATGTTCAAAAAGAATTGTTGTACACACCGAAATCGTCTCACAAAGTTTTTTTATCAAAAACCTCTCAACAATTTGAGATGGCATCATTTTCTTCGTGGTGTCAATGTTTCCACTGATGCAAAATAAACCCACATTGCTGCACCTGCGTCAGGAATGGGTTGCCACAGGGGTCCGTCCTTGGTCCATTGCCGTTTACTTTGTACATAAATATCATAATTCTTTCAAATCAATCCTTCAATATCCATTTTTTTGCTGATGACACAGTTTTATATGCCCTGAGTTCACCCCAGCTCAGGACCTGACCCACCTTAAGTCTGCCTTATCACAACTCAATCACAGACTCATTTTAACTGCAGAAAAGACGATGCACATATTATTCTCTACCTCCACCAGTGACGCTAGCGATTCTGCCATTAAAACTTTAAACGGCACTCACATTGCTCTGGTTGAGTTTTAAGCCTCAAACACAGTAAAAGCATAAACAGACACACATCAGTGCTCCTATGATGCACTGTAGGCTTCAGATTTTAAAATTCCAACACCACAGAACCAGCATTATTATGGGAAAATGTCACCATTTATATGCATCCATTTATTTTTTTTTAGCATTATCATCATTGATAATACAGGGTCTTTTTTGGATGAAATATTTCCCTGAGGGGAAAAATCCTCAGTTTGCTTCAGGTCATTCTGAGAAAGCCAATGATTCATGATCACAAAAAGTTTTTATATCACATCGACACATCTGTCCACATTCACACGCTTCCTCCCTCCTTCCCTTCTGCTGCAGGTCCACTTTTTTGTCTTTTAACTGGTTTTAGGTGTTTTTTGTGATTGTTGTAACTGTTTTATTAATTGCTTGTTTATAGTGTTAATCTCAATGACGCTGCCTGACAAAATAAAAATTAAACATTATTACATTGATTATTAAAAGCGCAGTAATCAAACAACGATAATTAAAAATTGAAACTTAATACCAATTGTTGGGAGATCTATCTATCTATCTTCAGATTTAAGGCCTATGTTTATTTTGTTTGCAACTACAGCCGAAAAGTGTTTTCTATTTACCTTTTTATATTTTATACATTCAAGGTATTACAAGGAGTTTAAACTGGTTATTAGACAGTCTCAATTTATTACTGATGCCTATATATATGACCTAGATATGAGAAAAAAGGCTCATTCATTTCAAATCAACAAACAAAAAAAGGGGCTTTTGATAGGATGGGCTTTGTCCTCATTTTATGACATATAGATGCCAAAAACAACTGATCAGCACAGGCATAACTGTACATTTTTAAGTGTGACAATATTTACGCTTATCAATCTGTTCCTATTTATTTATATTATTATCAAGGTTTTTATTTTATTTTTTCAATACTGGAAGTTAAAGAAAGATTAAAAAATAAAGAATATCCATGGATCAGTTCATCAACTGCCCAACTTCCTGTCCGTAAAAAAACATTACATTTGAAAAATATGCTCAAAAGAAAATGAAATGATTTGATTACTGCTCATCAAAAATAAAAACAGTAACGCCCAGTTGAACATTTCTTATGTGAAGTGAATTGGGATTGGCAGATACTTTGGTAATGATCAGTTTTGTCCACATGAAGGCACCAAACCGTGTTTTTAATCTTGCACTGGAAATGTGCCAGAGGAGTTTCTACTTACAGCAGCAGACACTTGACTTTTGTCTGCAATGTCAATGGGCACAACAGATACAGTCTTCCACGTGGCGCTGTCCAGTTTGTGCACCTAAACACCCAAATAGAAACAAAACTGTGAGAAAAGCATAGAAACTCAAATCTGATGTTCAAATTGGATATTTGCTTGTTATGATGCCAAGACACTCACGTTTTCTTGTGTTCCAAGGTCCGGTTTGTGCCATGTCTCAATAGTAATGGAGAAATCATCTTTCATATACTCATTCTAGAAATAAAGAGTAAAGATAGGCTATTACAGAAGTGAATACACAGAAAATAAATAATAAAGTGTAGGGAAACACCTTACAATATTATCAAAATATTCCTTCCTTCCAACTAAGGTTGATAATTTAAGAAGTACAATGAAATAAAAGCCATTTTAGGCTACCTACCGTCACAACTGGATCAACGTTAGACATTCAGGAGGGAGAGAAAACAAAAAGCACCATTATATATACACATATAGAATAAAAACACTATAAATTCACACCGATAGAAAATATAGAGCCATGATGCAAGTAAAACAAGTGTATTTAACCATGAAGAGGAGTAAGGGTTTCAGGGTAAAGCAAAGGTTAAGTGATAAGGGGAGGGGGGACTCACCGGTTTTGCAGTACGGGTAGGCATTCCAGGCTTTTTCATGGAATATAAAGGAGCTTTCAGGAGCTAGCATCTTTATAAACGTTGGGACTTTACTGTGGGTGAAAGAGGGTGGGAATCAGTAGATGTAAGTGGAGGAAGGCGAAAAGGAAGACAAATTGGCTCAGTTACCAGAGGTTCTACAGGGAAAAAAAATTGCAGGTGTAAAATGAACAACTTGAAAAGCTTCA
>JAJHUR010084879.1:38060-51335 GCA_027495735.1 Lutjanus campechanus
TCTTTGTTGCATATGCACGGACCTGTTGTAATTAAAGTGAATGGTGTGCAGCAGCTTGACATGCAAAACATGACAACCGACACAAATATCACTATAGAAACAACCACAGCATGTATGTAAGAAACAGGCTACTTAATGAGCTTTGCTGTTTAGTCAATATAACCAAAATAAACCTAATTAAGGGTTATCATAGCACATGCATAACAATCATACACATCCATGCAGACTGTCGATGCTCTGTCCTAAAATATGTTGAAGGATCCACCATTTTAGTGCCGTTGCATTTGTGACGCTCACCATTACAACTAGGGATGCACGGAATTTTTTTCAACCACTACAAATAACCGATAATTACCTACTACTCATGGCTGATACGATAACCGATAATTTCATTTCAAGTTCATGTGATGTGTAGTTTATGCACAACTGAGGATGTACTGAACAAAGATGGACGACTGAATATTTTACAGCTCTACAGAAATCACTATGACAAAAAGTATTTTGAGCTGAAACGTTCAATGTTTTGTTAAATTCTCAACAAACAAGCAGTTATTGTACAAATCTTGTCCTACTTTCTGAAAGTATTTATGTGTGACTCCTTTGTGCCCTAAGTTCACATATTTCAAGTCTATCATCTTTGTGTAAACCGAGTTAGAACAGAGACATATTGTTGGTTGCAGATGCAAATTTGCATATCACAGGAGACTGGACTATCGGCCCTGGTGGAGGTAGACACTCTCCGAGTGCCCTGCTAGTTCATATACATTTCATTATTTAAAAGTGACGGACGACCAGTTAGAGACGAATCTGCCGACCGCTTTGTGTGAAAAGTACTGAAGGTAGAACCCAGAATTTTTAAGATGAAAATAGAAACGCAGGTATTTACAAAATGACTCAATTTATCAATATATTAATAATGAGACAAAGTGAGTACTCACCTCCTGAACGCTACAGGGTAAAACCACACGGCTGCAAAAGAGAGAGAAGTATGGTTAGATTCACACAAGACTTGTTTCTTAAGACACTCAGTAAGCCAGAAGCACTACAATTTTACTTAAAAGTCAACAACAAACTTAAGTATAACCTCACAACAATAGCTTCACACTCTCAAGCAAAGTGAAGAAACACGATTCAATTAAATTTACTTAGTTTGGACAATGGTCCAAAATGTATAAAACATTCAAATATTTGGCTTTTTTAAGCAGTAATACCAAAGCCTGCTACATCATTATATTAGAAATAACCTCCACAATGCACAGAAACCTCCTCAGTGCTAGTGAACAGGAAGCTGGTCGGGATCACTCTTCCTGAGGTAAAAACTATAACCGCGGAGTTTGATACTGCTGACTTCAGCAAGATGAAAGGAACCACTAGACCAAACTGGGGTAGACAAATCTGAGTAAGGCTGAGATTGGATATACGATCAAGGAAGTAGCCATTTTCGGGCCAAGAACATTGCATATAAACAGACGTGCTGCAGACAAGTGACAAAAGGTATAACTGTTCGAAGAAGAAGAAAAAAGAATATCTGAATATTTATTACATAAGGTATCCAAAAGTTAAAGATAGTATTGACTTTTTGCATGCTGAAACATTTCTCTTCATGTTAACAGCCTTCTACTACAGGGTGTGGCATGCCTTGCCCAGAGCAATTGCATCATTTACCCTGATGAGCATGAAGTTTCAGTCAGTGACCACTAACCACACAGTGCAAGATGGAAAAAAGTAAGCAGAGGAAGTTCTCTGAAAGCATGCATCTAAAGCTAGGCTCAAATCTACTACATTTGGTGCAGCATTTTTAAAAAAAGGCTGTGGCAAACCATGCAGTGAGAATTTTAATTTTGCTGAGATTTAATTTGAGTCTATTAACAAGACCACTAAAAAAACTCAGCAGCAAGGACAAAGGAAGTGGACAGGAACATAATGATTAATGCAGGAGCAATGATTTTAAAAAGGATGAGTAGTATTTGCTCACAGCACTTTTGACGAACTTTAAAGGGATGTAGATACACGCAGACATGAGCTACCTTCAACAGAGCAGGTTATGCTAATTTCATTGTCCTTTTCTGCTTACCACGCAGGTATTTTGATGGGATTAAAGCCATGCAGTCCTGATGTGCATGTCTATTTCTAAACATGTTAAAAGTAATGCAGTAAGTATTTATAGAATCAGACACTGTGGTAACATGGTTTTACATAACTTTAATCTGTTATTTTGCTCAAGTTTCTGGATTTCTGCAGAATGCAGAATTAAACCTATAATCCTCATATCCACATGAACAGCAGGATGTTAAAACTACATGTATCGACTTATTTATGGACTAACCACAATCACTCAAACGTGAGTGCAAATAAATGATTGCAATATATAAATACAAGGATTATTTTAGGCCACATGTAAATAAAAAACAAGCAATTAAAGTATAAGTTTAGGTATATTCCTCAACAAAAATAGAGTATATGGGCCAGATCAAACCACTACCCACACATGACCACAAGTTGACACTAATCCTTCTAACATTCAGTCAAACAAAATGAAAGGCATTAACTAAACCTGGGACTTGTTTTGAAACTTTGCTGATCTGTGTAATAGTCTGCATGCATTACATCCTAGCAGTCAATCAAATTGCTAATATTTTAACTATAAAGTTCTTGTTTTTAGTTTTGTAAACAGCATTTTATGTATATTTGATCCTTTTTCATAATTCAAGTGAATATATACATATTGTACACTTATCTAATTATTATTCATTATGTCTATTCAGACAATAAAATTTGTTGATAAATTGTATCTGTATTTACATTAAAATGTTGGATAAGCACACCTGACTGATCATTGTAATATCAGCCAATATTAAGCCTGGGCCATAGAGCTGAAAAAGTAATCACAATGGTGGAGTTTCATGTCTGTTGATATCAATAATTGGTTGTGACTGCCTACATGTCATGTACTCCAAGGGATGGAAATGGTTAGGGTGATAAATTGGATTTTAAAAAAATCACAATAGTTTTGACCAAATACCTAGATATTGTGATATTCTGGGGATTACTGTATTTCACAATATCTTAACACAATGAGATTTCTTGATCAATAGTCATCAGTAATGTGGATATAATGACTAAGTGAGTAAAGGCAAATAATAGAGCAGCTATAACGGTCTGATAAGTTCTGGGAATGATATAATTTTACTATAATGCTGCTTTTAAAACAAAGAAATAACAACACTTGTGATATATGATGAAATAACAATATCCAGAATGTATCTTGATATCTAGTCTTATATCATGATACGATATAATGTCAATATATTGCCCAGGCATTGCCAATATATAGTCGATATACTTTTTTTTTTTTTTAAATCTCAGCCCACAAAATTTAGTATTGGTTGGGCCCCAATTAATACTGCCTATGTGTAATTGTGTGCTTTTGACTGGGGTCCCCCAGTACCCTATCACATTGGTAGCATTAAGTCTACCAGAAAACATTAATATTTAGCCTTCAGAAACAAATTGGTTGACAAAAGCATGATTAAAAAAAAAGAATGATAAGAATAAAGCACATGTCAGATACATTATTATGGTTAATGTCAACATGAGTACCTCTTGATCAAACTTCATGACTCAGACAGCTAACAGCTAACTAGCATAACCTTGATTAAATACTAGCTACTAACTTACCGCTATCACGCTAGGTGATTTAAATACCTTTGTCTGGTACAAGAAAACAAGAATTCGTCTGCTAATCAAAGTATTTTATCTTGGATGAGATTAGCTGAGTTTAACTAATCAAGGTTGCAAAGATAACATTAGCAACTGTAGGTGATTTCCCATTCATACCGTTAGGTTAGCTAGCATTAGCAAGCTAATACGGAGCTAAAGTTAGTTAGCTTAAGTTACACAGCTTAAAAGCAGAAAAGCCGGAACTCCTATCGTTTAAACTGTTAACACAAACCATAGACTGAAGTGTTTGTCGGCCAGCTAGTTAACATAACAACTAGTGAACATACTGAGAGTGTAGTATAGGAGCAGCTGTCACACAGAGCTGACACACCGCTGTCAGAGCTGTAGGCCACAGCAGCTCTTCCCTCGTGTGTCTGACACACAACATGAAAAGTTTTCATTAGTGTCCAACCATCGAGAAAACAGCCCTGCCTCACCGATCCCGTTATCGCATGCTGTAGTGGCTTCAAAACTGCCCAATAAAAGACTGGTTTAGACACTTACTACTCCTTGATGAGGACCATGGTAGCCTGTTCCTGTCGATACTGCTGGATGAGCCCACCGATCGTTGATTGCTGCTGCGGGCGTCTTGAGCGGTGCCCGGTCCCTCCCTCTGAGCGGTGATTTGCAAGAGGAGGCCTGGCCGGACCTACTCATTAATATTAACCAATAACATCGCTCTCTGGTGGCTCTAGACCCGCCTGATCTGATCAGAAACTTATAGATTATAGTCAAGTGTCTCTTAAAACGGCAGCTGTCACGTTAAAATACACCAGTTATTAAATTGCTGCATTGTTTCAGATTAATGTGCGAAAATCCCTGTCATAATATAGTTTTTGAATGCAGTTTTGTCATCTGCTGCAGGACCTGAAGCCCACTTGCTTCGTCTAAATCATGACGTGTCCTTATACCTGCTGCCTATAACCGAGATTGGCAACGCTTCAATTCACAGGTCCCATAATTTCATGTAAATAGACAGTAATTACTAAGTAATAAATCTGAAATTTCTTAGAAATTACCCACAAATTACCTCAAAATTACGCCCAAATTTCATGGTCAATTATGTGATCATTTGCAGTTGATTTGTTTCAACTTTGTTGTCCCACTTATTCTGATTTTGCTCATTTAAAATCATTATTTTAGTATTTTATGTGCACTTCATGTACTTTGCACTTTCATCTGCTCTAAATGCTTTTTAAAATGTTATTTTCACTGTTCTTTTATGCTCCTAATTATGCTTAAACTTGACAAGTGTTAAATAAGGATTATTATTATTATTATGATTAATTGGGGGGTAATTTGCAGGTAAATTCAGAGAAATCTCAACTATGTTGCTTTGTTATTACCACCAACTACATGAAAATGGTACTTGCTAATTATCACATACTTAACCAGGTAAACTGGAGGTACTTTGTGGGTAATTTGTTGGTAATTTCTAAAAAATCTCAAATATATTATTTGGTAATAATAACCACCTGGAAATTGCGTTACCATGAGTTTCTTTCCGCTGCGTATATAAACCCTACTCTGCTCAATGTCAATAACTTCCCTTGAACACCACGCAGAAATCATTCTTTTGTGCATAACCTTTGTTATGTAAAAAACCTGGATACCTTTTGCTGCAAACGTGGACATTTGACAGTATTCTCTTCTAGCTTTAAAATTAAGTCCATACAGCCTCTGGAAGAGAGTGATGTCAGCCAGAGGTGTGAAAGGGGGCAATATTTCCTTTTCAGATCTATCTAAGTATCTATATTTAGATAAAAGTTAGGAATACAAAAAGGCAAACATGATGTTTTTTTATTGAAACAGTTTACTGATAAATGACAGATGGTTGTCATGAAACCTTCATGTTATTTCATGTAATCTCAAAAAATCATGGGCTAAAAAGTCATACATGGTACTTAACATTGAATAGCAAGAGAATCCATGCTTCAGAGCAGACACTCAATTCACAAAGAAATCAGGCAAAATGCCCTTTTGATTTCAATAAAAAATATTAAATCTTTTTTTTTCTCCACTCTATCCATCTTTACATGGTACAGGTTTGTTCACTTTTTTTAATAATATAAAAACGCTTAATACTGATTGTGAAACACTGGAATTAATTTACAAAACATAATAATAATTATTATAATATTAATAACAATAACAAACAATAATAACAATAACCATTAAATTTAAAAACAAAAAAAAAATAAAATGGAGGAAATCAGTCATAGCTGTTGTATCTTGGCCCACACAAACAGCAAAGTTTTGGGGGAAAAATACCAAATGGCATTTACATCTACCTGACACACAGTTACACACAAACACAGTATCAGGTCGTTGAGTATTTCTCATTGCCATTTACAGTGTTATGGGCACAAAGACAAGACACTCTCTAAAGCCTTCATGTGCCTCTGCGGGATCACACTCACTGACCAATCAAATCTTTTTCACTGTCAGTCAAGCTCGGTGGACCAATAGCGGTCCTCAAAAAGTGCCCTACTCCTCCAGCACACAGGATAGTAAATGATAGATTAAAGTATAGGACCGTTTGAAATGTCTCAGCATTTAGAGGAAGGGAAAAATCTTCCAGGCGACAGGAACTTGTATCCATTGCCAGCAGGTAGTCGGATAGAACGAGCACCAGGGCTACTGCTTGTGGAAATTGTAGGTGATGGGGCCACTTTTCTAGGGTTGGAGCAGTGGTGCCCATTGGAAGAGTTCTTGTTGCCCCTGTCTAGTGACTGCAGCCCCAGCTCCCGCAGCTCCAGGCTGTCTTGGGTTTCGTTAGGGGAGCAATGGCGTGGGGAGAGGTTCAGAAGGCTCAGTACGTCCCTACTGGCAGCAGCGAGGGGTCCAGGAGCACCATGGACGGCCTTGACGGGACCTAGATGCTGCTGTTGCTGGGCTGCAGCGTTAGCCCAGAAGGTCTTCAGATTGTGGATAGCTTGGACTTTCTCATCAATGACCCCTCTTCTTAGCCGGTCCAAGTCTGGAGCATCAGCCGATGTGGAGCAGGCAGATCCCGTAGAGGAGTAGGACAGGGCAGGGGACGGAGCGCTACCAGCCGGGGACTGATGACCAGAACTGGGGGACACATTACTTGGGGAGCGAGAGATGTGGCCGCTGTACGGGGAGCTCGGGTACTTTAATTTGAACTGTGCATGGCTGTCCAGAGTGGGCGAAGGATGGCTGCCCTCCTTTTGGGAAGACTCAGAAACTGCAGGGCTGTTGTAGCCGGAGCTGATCTTCTGCAGCGAGGAGGAACGGGACGGAGGTTTGGGCCTCGGGGAGGACTGAGCTCGACCACTAGCGCTGCTGTTTGGACGGCTGAACGCGCTGGTTTCAGAAGAACGGAAGGCGCTGCTCCGAGCGGATGTTCCTCCAGCTGTCCCACCTTCTGCCCCGGCCCGCTGAAGACTACCCACAGCGCGTAGATGGCTCTGAGTCTCCTCCAGAATCTTCTGGGCCAGCTCCTGAGGGTCCAGAGGGACAGTTTTTTCTTCCTGAGACTTGACAGTACTGTCCGTCTCGGTGCTGGACTGGTCAGATTCACCTGTATCTGAGCTGCTCACCTTCCCCACCTTTTGGAACGGGGAGTTTGGGCTGGGAACCAGGCATGTCTTGACAGGGGACGTTGGGGTGCTGACGCTGCCCCTGGATGATACTGATACAGTGTAACCTCTCCCTGCGCCTGCACTGGACCCACCAACAACCCCCCTGCCTCCACGGTGGTGGCGCTGGCTGTGTCCCGGTGGCAGAGGCAGAGAGTCACAGTGACTTCCCAGCGGCTCACTGCTGATGATGGAGAAGCCCTCATATTCCTCCTCGTCCCCACGGGCTCCTGCCACAGCAGCAGCTGCCCCATGAGGAGAGGAGCGGCTACGGGGAACATGAGGGTGTTTGTGGATAGAGTAGTGTGCTGTGGCCCCGCTGCGTTGCCGATGACCAAGGAAATCACAGTCTGATTTGGAGGCAAAGCTCATGGAGGAGGCTACAGAGCTGAGGCTATACACAGAGATGGCATCAGACGCCTGATTGTCCAGGCAAGGAGGAGAGAAGGGGAGGCTGGAGTATCCCATGGGCAGGGGGTTGGACACAGACTGCGCTGAAGCCAGAGACTCGAGGGAAGATGAGCTGTCCAGGCTGAGACGCTTGGGCAGTTCTGTGGAGTCTGAGGAAAGAGAAGCAGAGATAAGGAAAAATGTGGGTTAAATCCTGCAGTGGGTTAAAAGGTTAAATGCACATTTGAGATGATTCTATTGTACAGTCAAGTGACTGAAAATATTTAAGGGATTATTGGATGCAGAGTTGCATGAGGTACTTGTTGATTGTCAGTTAGGAGAAGCAGAGAGGGGCATCGAGGCTAAGCAATATACTGCTGTGCATTTTAGCCACACACAAAGGCCTTCCTAAAAAATTTGATACCAGTTTAACTGTGCACTCAGAATATATTTTCACAACTTAACTTTGGTGTCAAACAGCCTTTTCTGGTGGGAAATCATTGTTATATAAGGCAAATTTATCTCTCTCCAAACCAACCAGACTCCATGAGAGAAATCATTAATTTCAGCTGGCAGAACATTGGAGTTGCTGGCCTACCACTGCCTCGATCTATTAGGTTGTTTGTGTTATTGTGTGAGTTTCAAGAATCCAAACTGTCCTTTTAAAACACTGACGTCACACAATAACATGAACAAACCAACAGATGGAGGCAGCGGGAGATCAGCAACTCTCTGCGTTCTGCAAGGTAAAATTACTGTTTTTGCCCATGGAGTTTGGTTGAATCGGAGAGAGTGACTGTTGACTATTGGCTTGTATAACACAGTATTTCCCATCAGAAAAGATTGTCTCCTACAACCCCACACCAAATAATCTGAGCTATCCCTTTAAGATGAACAGAAATGACACAAGAAACATCAGCATGTAAGTACACTCACCAAACAGCGCCAGCAGAGACTGGAGAGCAAAGTGCAAGGTGCGGCGGTTGGCTAGCTTGCCAGTCTTCAGCACCACTTCTTCTTGGCCGACCTCACACAAGTCAAATCCTGCACGCAGAAAAAAGGCCAACAGTTGGAACTTAGAAATTTAACAATGGATGCATTTTTGGTAGTAAGTTGGAAGGGACAGGGATGAACAGTCTTCTTAGATTGACTCACCAAGAGCAGCCAGAAATTCATGGCATCCTGGCAGTCTCCATAGCTGCACACTGATGGACACCTGAATGGGCAGGAGGGAGAAATCCTGTTCTTTCTCTCCTGTCTGGAGCTGGACTAGCACCTGGTGGAGCTGGAAGAGAAGAGAGAGAGGACACATAGGGAAAAGAGCCTGTGGTTAGGAAATAAACTGGTGGATTCTAGTGGAGATGTGATTAATGGTTAAAATTAATTTATATGATCAAACCGTTTCTATTCCATCATGAATAATCAAAGTGCAAATACATATAGCTCCTTGCTCTTAATGAATGAATTTCCTTTTCATCTGCTTAAGTTCCCTAATATAATCACATTCATGTCTTATCGTGGAGCTACTATTAAAGGTTTTGATGGAGTATGAACCGTGTGAATCTGTTTGAATGAATGTTTGAGCCCCATGCATGAGCACTCAGGGCAACAGAGCATCTGCAAGGCAGCAGAGTTGAAAGGGTTTGAGCTCTGTGGCGGTTCCACGTGCCCTGAGAGCACACTCGCCTGTTTTGTTTGGGGATTACTCGGCTTGGAACAGAGACACCTTTGTCAACTTGACGTAACTGTGCATGAAACAGAACCCTGCCTCGTCTCCTCACTTCACTCTCCACGATTATGAGAGGTTTGTTTTTACATTATAGCTTTATCCCTTCTACCACCATGAAATATTCTTCTGACCTGTAATGAACCAGAGCTGTAAATCCTTAAATACTGAAAATCCTCTAAGATCTGATTGCAGGAGCTCGCAATGGAAAAATTATGAACAAGACAACATAGTAAGTGTTTGCTCAGCTACACTTTATGCATGCAAATGGTGAACAGCAAGACTGTTTATAGAGAGGCAAAGTTCCACCCCTTCCAGTGAACCACCATGGGACCTTATTTCGGAAAAAATATGTACGGTACTTAAAGGTGCAACTTGTAGTGACTTTGACCTTTTTCAATACCTTTCCACACACTCTAGAATAAAATTCTCCAAGAACAACATCAGATATATGTAATTCATAGAACAATTCAAACAGGATCAAAAAATGTTGTCTCTAGCCACTGTCTAGAGACAAATATGTCTCCCGTACATATTTTTTCAGCAGTAAGGTTGCATGGAGCACACCAGAAGTGGAGGGACTTTGCCTCTATCATCAAGCAGCTTGTACAGAAAGAGGTAGGTGGTGTTTTAGAAAGTTTAGCGGGACAGAAAGTGGAGAATGGAGGATCAGGGTAGAATGGGGTGGAGTGCAGGAAGGTGAAGGCACACTTACCATCGCCACCATATTTTTAACAGCCTTCAGGCAGCACGTTAGGTGCAGGGGGAGAGAGAATAGGATTTTAATTGCATGCACAAAGGCCATTCACAAAGGGTACAAGGGTTCAGGTCAACAGAAAGGATAACAGCAACAAGTAACACAAGTGCTTAATACATTATAGAGTTTAATGCAATCAGCACACATAGATTAGGCTGAGCATGTTTCATGTTGGGTGCACTGACACCAGTATTTGCAGTATGAGGTAACAAAAACTGCTAATCACCAGCTAACTGGACAGTCCGTCAATGTAAGCATGTGAGAGCCACATGTTACTCGTAAACAGGGATAAACCTCTGCAGCGTTAAGATTAATTCTCTAGTGTCACGAGCAAGGGTCCAAGAGAACAGGACTCTGATTGAAGTGAAGACTTTGTACTTGACGGACTGCTAGTTAGCTGCATTTCAGTGCAGATTAAGCTGCAGCTTGAGTCGCCAGTGCATTAGCGTGTGTCCAGGTCTGATGTAACTGTAACAGTTATGTAATTGTATATCCCTGATATTCTCTTCTAGCGAGAACCTCACGGCACAAAGGCATCTAAAAGTTCCAGACAAAGCGGGAGGGACTGTTTGAATTGTTCTTGAGAAATAACTGCAGTGGTGTTTGTTATTTGAGCCAAAGACCAGTTTCTATGTGGTGCATTCGATTTTAAAAATCCAAGAGCATTTGTAGGGAGCTGCGGGGGCCTACCCGGTTGATGAGCTGCTCTCCTGCCTCTGAAGCTGTGATGAGTTTGCACAAAGCCTGGAGAGCTGGCGGCGGCAGACCTGAGGGACAGGATCAAAGGAAGTTCCTCATTATTCACACACCAGGCACGTTCTTCATGCCCCAAACTAAGCAGCACTATGACTAAACAGGTGATATATGAAGTGATATGAAATTTAACAGGTGCTTGTGCCAATAGGAAAACCCTTTTTGGTGCCTGGTAGAGCTGTTTATAAAGGTTCCACTTGAAACCCTTTCAGAGAGTTCTACCTAGAACACAACATAAAAGGTGAGACCTAGAAACATCTGTGAAATGGTTTGGAGTAGATCGCTTCAGGAAGGACCCCGTTGGAACTTTTATTTCTACGAGTGCACAAACACAAAGGGCAAAACTGGCAAAAATGTTGTATGTGTAAAATAATACAAATAAAACAGTATAAAATATATAACCACTAAATCATAATCATTTAGCCGTGATGTGGAGCTCGTCTCAGGTTCATACCTAGTAGCGACTGTAAGGTGGTGCTGCACTGCTGGAGCCTGTCTCCTGGATCAGCAGTGGGGAAGAAGACAGCGGCCGGGATACCGGGGCCCGCAGAGTCAAGCCGGAAGCCCACAGCTGTCAGCAGCGCCTGCCAACCAGGGACACCTCCCACCTTGTTCTCCACACTCTGCTGGGATGTATACATGGAGTTACGCTGGCCGTTCTGTATCCTCTGAAGAGACTTCTCCACCTGCAAGGACCAGGGAAGTGCAGTGTCAGCATTTTTGTGTGTCTTTGGTTGTCACATTTTGCAGAGCAAGTAAGTCCTTGTGTGTGTGTGTGTGTGTGTGTGTGTGTGTGTGTGTGTGTGTGAGTGTCTCACCAGGTGTAGTAAAACTCTCAGAGCATCACGCGCTCGATCTGGATATTGTAGAATCTCTGCCAAAGCTTGGCCAATGAGGGAAGATGGACTGTTAAGCTTGACATCATTGCCGATCAGCATGTATCCTGGACAGAACAAAATGCAATAAAAAGGGTTTAATTACAAGATCATCTTATTTTTACTGTGAGAACGTAGAATTGAAGGAATAGTTTGGTTTATTTGAAGTGGGGTTGTATGAGGTACTCATTGATAGTCGACACATCCCCAGTTTGGAGAAGCAGAGAGGAGGACCAGCATGAAAGCTAAGCACTGTACTGTTCACTGCTTTACCTTGCTGTGAAACAGCCTTTTCTGTCATTAATAAGCCAAACATCACACTCTCTCGTTAAACCGGACGTTTTGACTTTGGTGAATACAAACTTGCCTTTTAAAGCAGAAAAAAGTCACACAATAACACAAACTAACTAACAGATCGAGGCAGAGTTAGACCAGCAACTCCCATGTTCTGTGAGGTAAAATGACTGATTTTGCCAATGGAGTCTGGCTGGTTTGGAGTGTACAATATCAGAATTATATGACAGCAGGTTTTCATCAGAAAATACTGTTTGATAGCAACGTAAAGCAGTGAAAATATTCTTAATGGAGCGTAACTACTACTACTACTACCACTACTACTCTAGGTAATACACTGACTATGGATAAGTGCCTCATACAACCCCACAGCAAATTATTCGAACTATCCCTTTAATACATTATTGTATAACATCTCTAACCTGCCCAGTTGGAGGGGTGCGAGTACTGCTTGCTGCTCTGGACAGTCTTCATGGCGTCTGCCAGCGCTGCACTGGCCTTGGTCCCATTAAGCAGGGCAGTGTAGAAGGCATGGACAAAGACTTTGGAGGCTGCGACAGGGACAGGCCACAAGGACACGAGAGTACACTGAGCCCCGGCAGCAAGGAAGGCCCTGGTCAATCCCACGACACCATCTGCTGTCACTTTGCTGCTGGACTCCTGGTACGACCTGTAACCACAATGACACACAAGCGTATAATTAAATTAGGAAGCTATAAAGTATTTAATAGCATAACATTTCAAGCATTGTTTGCTTTTATTATCTTTCTAGGCTGAGCTATCCCATTCTCATCAGTTACATTAATTTTTTTTAGTTCTGCACTGTAACTCAATCATTAATCCACAATTTTTTGAAATGGGTCTAGTATAGAGAAGGGGTTTAAACCACAAGTTTCATTGAAATACAACATTACATCAATTAAATTCATTTCAGTTTATATGTCAGCTTAACAACCTTTTCTCTTTTTGCCACAAAAGAAAAAACACAAATAATTGTGAATAATACTAAACAGTTAAGTGTGGTAAAGGTTACTTTAAACTGACGCCAATAACACACAGAAAACATGGCCTGTATACATGTTTTTTCAGCCCAACATTGATGAAACAGAGTAGCTAATATTGCCATGGCAAATGGATGGCTGCTGACAGTTTGTCCTG
>JAJHUR010084880.1:0-17760 GCA_027495735.1 Lutjanus campechanus
GGGTCGCTGAGCATTCAGTTGCTCTCCTCTCTGAGCTACTTGGTTTGTCTTGGGTTATTTAGTCTTTTGTTGTTGTTTTACACCTAAACAATTTCACAAACCCACACATCACAAACATTACTGATGAACCAACTTACATGCATACTTAGTTTATCTAAATACATTTTTTACTCTAAAAAGTCACGTGTGGCCTCCATATTTTGTCCTACCTTTGAACCAAGATAGGAGCTATGGGAGTATCACACATGACTGCAGTGTTTTGTTAGTTTGGGAGCATTAATCTAATCCATTTTGGGGATTGTTGTTTTGAGGTAAACAAGTAGCGATAAAATGTTTAGCGTGACAGTATTTTGACTGGTTTTCTGCTCTGTCAGGCAGAGCAGCAGGTTCTACTAGGGAGTCTGTGACAGGGTGCTTTTTAGTACGGCAGAGAGAGTGGTTAGAACTGATGGCTCCGGATCACATCCAGGGTTTCTCGCAAAACACTGACAGACTCCTCTGACATCTGCTTGTTAATGCAAATGTCTAGACCGCCAATCATCAACTCAATGCATAGAAGCATGCAGACATGGTCAAAATGTTCAACTGTTGTTCAGATCAAACATGAAAATGAGGAAGAAACCTGATCGAAGTGACTCTGACTGTGGAATGATGGTGAAACCAAAACTGCTGATCCCCTGAGATTTTCAGTCTCTAGATTTTTGCAGAGAATGGGTGTGGAAGACAAAATAACATCCAGTTAGCTGCAGGTCTGTGGGTGAAAATGCCTTGTTAATGAGAGAGGTCGGAGTGAGAATGGCCAGACTGGTTCAAGCTGACAGGAAGGCGACAGTAACTCACACAACCAAGTGTGAAAAAAGCATCTAAAAAAAAGTATCTCTCAACTAACAAGACATCAAATCTTAAAGTGGATGGGCTGCAGCAGCAGAAGTCCGCATCAGATTCCACTCATGTCAGCTACAAACAGGAAACTGAGGCACAGGATCACCTGAACTGGACAGGAAAAGACTAATCCGACCAATCTTGATTTCTGCAGTGACATGCTGATGGTCGGGTCAGAATTGGGACAAATCAGCATCAGTCGACGGATCCATCGTACCATATGGAAATGGTTGAGGCTGTGGGAAATATTCTCTTGACATGGTACGGTGTTGCCTCTAGGTAATCCATTTTTGTCCCTTTACACTCACACAAAACATCCTCAATTATGTTGCGATACTTAAAAAAGAGGCAGGACCCCAAGGAAACTAAGAGCAGTGTTTTAATTTGTCACGTGACACTCTGGAAGTCATGTTGAATCCCTTTTTTTTAAAGCCTTTCACACATGGTTCAGCTCTGTCATTTCTCTCCATAAAAATGGTCTGAAAATAAGATAATTAGTCCCACAACAGGGAAAATTACAGTTATTACAGCAGCAGAGTGGATAGCAAAAATAGAAAGAAGCATCAATACAACAACAAATAATCAACAAGAAAGCAAGCAGTATAAACATGCAATATGAACGAGAGGATATAAAAAACAGAAACGGTATAACAAAGAGGAAATATTAAAGCTTGGAGCAATTTAAACATAAGGAAATCTAAAAATAGGAACAAAAATGTCCAAAATGTGGTCACTGTCAATTGTTTAATGCACCGTATTTGATAATTAAAAGATGGTAAACTGTTAAAATGTAAATGTTGCCTTGAGGTAACACCGTACCATCGTGCAATCCCTCCATTACATTTTTGGTGTTGTGTTATTTAGGTTTATATGCTGTTCAAGCAATATAGGATTGGGGGTAAAACGTATTGCTAGTGTTTTAACAGATACATACCAGGAAAGTGAAAACAAGCATTTATATTTAACAAATGTTCAAACACTGAAATGTGACTCACTGTCTTGTTTTGAGGCGGGTCCTGATAGTTTGGTTTGACAGATTGTTGATGTTAAGTTTACTGAAATGTGGCAACACTTTTTAAAGCATCTGTTCCTACAGGCTGTTCCGCAATGGTACAATTCTGCCAGAAGGTAACGTACAGACAAACAAACTTATGAAACTGGCGAGGCAATGGAATATTTTCCATCAGTGTTGTAATAAATTTTCTTCAGGTTTTGCACAATAACTTTCATTCCTCACCATTATGGTACAGTCTTGTTTAAAGGTGATGCACTTGAAAGTGTACCAAAAAAATATTTCTTGAGAATTTCCTCAAATTATGTTTACTGGGTCTAATTTATGACAAAGAAATTACAAAAAAATGTTTCCTAACTGCCATCATAATGTGTACCATAGAAGGTACTGAGCATTGTTTTAATTAGCCACAGTCTTCCCCATCCTTTACTTCCAGCAAGATTATGTTCCATGTCATAAAGCACCCAACGTCACCTCAGTCATTGGTGACAACATGACAGTAAGTTCAGTGAACTCTGTTGGCCTCCACAGTCAGATCTCACTCCAACAGAGCACCTCGGTTGACAACTGCATGACGCTATCATGTCAACATGGACAGTTTAGAGTCTCTTGTCCACCTGACTGTAGGAGGAAATCCATGGAGATTTAAGCTCACAGACAGATCCAGGAATCAAACCTGCAACTTTCTGGCACCTCTTGAATAATGTGTACTTATGTGAAGTTGTTTTGATGGTTATGTGAATGCAGCAATAAACTATAAGCCTCAAATCCACTTTAATGTTTCCATAATTTAATCTTTATTTCCGGTCATGTAAGATAAAGGATTGGATTTTTTTTTTCCCTCTGCAAAACTTACACAACGCAGCTTTAATGTAATTGTTTTTTTTTTGTAAGTGGGACAAAACTCTTAAACTCAAAAAGCACAGACAGGATCTACTAGAACTGTGTCCCTGTTTTTGCTTCTTGACAGCTTTTCCACGTATTTGCAGTTGAACTGTTAGACCTGAATTGCATTTTGATTCACCTCAAACATACATCCTCATTTTTTGTCCTGATCATCCTGGCTACTCTTTCTCTTAAAGGAATAGTTCTACATTTTAGGGAACCAATTATTAGCGGCAATATTAGTTGAGCAATAAATTGATTATATTCATTATATTCAAGTATTAATTAATATGCAATGTAGCAGATGACTATATTGCATGTTTGAGTTTTCAGTATTTCTACAGGTCGCTGCTTAATGGGCAGTTACTTTACTTCAGTCAGTCATAAATTGTGTAGATCAACTCAGATCACAGTATAATGACTGAAAGGCTATGTCTTTAATCTCTCTTCCTGGAAGACCTCCGATTTTAGGCTGACTCGTAGCAGCTAACTAGCTAGCTCACTTTCACCACAAACCCCTCTAATCTCTGTCACACAGGTTACCCACAATCCCACCTTCCTTAAAGGGGAAGCCTGCAGGGGAAGCAAAGCCTGTAACACACAGGTGCAGTAGGTGTGTAATTCAAGTCCATTACTTAAGCAAACATACTAATACCCTACACTGAAAATGCTCCACCACAAGTAAAGGTTCTGCATTCTAAAAATAAAAGGTAAAAGTATGCCAGTATTGTAGTAAAATTTACTTAAAGTGTCAAAAGTAAATGTAGCATTACTAAGTGCACAGTAAGATGTTGCCTGTCAGTGTTTTACTATTATGTCTGATGTTTTTGGGTTAATTTTACTGCTGCATTGATGTTGCATTTTACTGCTGCAGATGTTTAAGGTTAAGCAGATTTTAACCACTTTATATACTGTTGAGCAGTTTAATCTACAGCAAAGCATCATATTATTTTAGATCATCATATGTCTGCACAATTTGAAAATTTATAGGATGTTACAGAAAATGTGTATATCAAGATATATATCGTATATTATGGAATTGCTTAAAAATATCGATATTAATTTTACAGCCATATAATCCATCCCTATTAATTACAAGAAATAGCGAACTTTTTTTACTTTCTTTCCTAGATTGAGATCAGAACAACAATATAATTCTCATGAAGTCGAGTTCATGGACAAGAGTCTGAGTTGTAACCTCTCATCCATGAGTAGATGCTCGCTTCCTTCTGCATGGTTATATGGTGGGTGTAGTTCGGTAGAAAGAAAATAGTCCCTTTGTGAAACTGCTCACAGCTGTCTGTGGATTGTCTTGACTAACTGGGTCATGATTTCAGGAAGGTTTTTCAGATGTGTTTTTTTGGCACCACTTGCTGAGTGCCATCTAGTCCCATTTTACTGGAGAGAAGGCAGACATCTCTACGGCAGATGTCTCCAAAATTTGGCAGCTCACACCATAATAATATAAATGGATAAATCATGCTACAGGTGAGAGGAAATAAAGTATTTTTTATTTAAAGGTGAACAGTCCCTTTTATACAAACTACTAAACTATATCTTTAATATCCTACTACCTTCTTTCTATCCCCACTGCTTATCAACACTTCACTTATTTCTAATTTCTCCATCTTCATCCATCCGTTCACTATCATCCCTCCACGTTCCTGTTTCACCCTCTTTCTCCTCTCGTCTACCTGCAGAACAACTGAGGACCCAGATTATACTGCGCTTAAACAACAAGAATAGAGCGGAGCTTTAAATAGTAAACAACTTTCATTCAGCAGCGGCAGATTACAGAACAGGAGAGGACGCAACCTCTGCATCTGCGTTCCTGAAAATTCCCTGCATGTGTGTTTGTGTGTGCGTGGAGGGACTGAGAGTAAATCTGCTGAGCCACAATAACCCTGAAGGAAGAAGAAGTGTTTTTCTCTCTTGAGCTCATCTTTTATTGAACAACGGAGACAAGATAGACTTCAGGGTTTTTCTCGTATTTAGGATTTTTACTCCCCCATCTTAATACTCTTATTGAAAAAGTTCTTAGAGTTTCTTGTAAACAGTTTGATGGATGTTTCGGTATACAGCATATTATTGTGGAGTGTATGGACAATATGCAAGCCACAATTGAGTCTGAATTTAATCCTTTCACCGCCGTAAAATGGATGAAGTATTGTATGATTGTATTCTCTATGATATATTATCATAGAAATGCTATTGTTTGAATGTGGCTTTAATGTTCTTCCTCCACAGCCTTATTATTTTGCTGAATCCGACTCTAGATTCTATTTTCTCTGAGTTTTTATCTGACATTGTCCCATCCAGTCAGCTTTCAAAGCCTCAATCAAGCATAGCTGACAGATAAATTTAATTCCTGAGGTATTTTTTTTTTTATCATACATTACTGTTCAAAAGTTGGGAATTGCCTGCCACAAACATTTAAGTCAGTACAGTCAGATGGCTGAGAGGACTACTCTATATTTTTGGAAGGCCTTTCATGCTTTTCACTTGTAGAAAGCCCTCTTTTCAAATAGATGTTAATTTGCATGAAGCATTTGCAAAAAAAAAAAAGGTCATGCTTTGTGCGTAGCGAGCAAAACGTTTTAAATGCTTCAACCAGACTGAAAGGGCAGAAAGAGACAAAGATCCCTCTGAGCAACAGTTAAATGATAATATAACAAATCACCAGTTATTGCTAAAAGAAAGTGGAAGCTTAGCATCAGAATCTGTGCAGATCCAGTCCTGCTTCAGTGTAAAGAGCACAGTAATGCCTTTAACAAGCTGGAATTAAGAGGCACGTTGCTTTAGGAAAAGTATTCTTAAAACTAGGTGGGGCTGAGCTCATTACTCTAAACACCACAAATTTTATTTTGAAGGGTCAACCTTGCGTTGAGATCAGCACATTAATCTACTGATACATTTATCTAGCCTCTGATTGGTCAACAGACTAAACCCAAGGCATCTTGGGATTGCTAGTGGATGGATGGTGACGCACAGTAGGTTAAAGCACTGATGCCGTCTCTGTTGCACTTAATTTTACACTAATAAAACATAACAAGCCGTACTTTGTATCAAACTAGACAAAAACTAGAAATAATGTTCTTTATTAGGCAGTATTACACCCTTTATTAGACCCTTACTAGACTTTATTAGAGGATAATTAGGGACATAATACAACCCAACTGTACGGTAAACTAAAGTGAAACCACAAAGCTGCTCCTTGAGACAGAACTTCTTTGGCTGGTTCCATACAACTGGCAGAGTAGCCGAGACGGTGCCGTCTATGATTAAATCACATTATCTGCAGTACTACAATAAGTCTGTGCAGTCATCCATAGATCCATTCATAGTCATCCATCCAAATTTTGGCCTTTATTTGGTAGATCTTAATGAGGACGTACCAGATATATGATTTCACTTGTAATGTGTCCTTAATTACCTTCTAATGAAGTATAATAAGGGTCTGATTCTGCCTGATAAACAACTACAGCTTGTTCCGTCTTATTTGTGCATCGTTGGGGTTATGTTGACTGATAACAGAATAACTACTGCTAATAAAGAACATATTATCTCTAGTTTTTGTCTAATTTGATGCAAAGTATGGCTTGTTGCGTCTATTTTTGTGGCTTTTATGCATTTAATGGGCAAGACAGCTTAAGTGAGGACCGGAAAGAGAGACACAGATTCAGGGATGATGTGCAGTGCGCTGTAAAATAAAGTGCAACCAGCATGTCCTCCCTCAACCTAGGGAGTATATATGTAGCAACGTAATCATGCGCATGGGAAAACGTTTTTTAGGAGGGCTGAGAAAATTGTATTTTGAAGCAAAAACATTTGTACTTTGGCCTAAATCTGATTATACGGATTTGAATATGTAAGGAACACTTCTTGGGAGAATGATATAAACACCCCCAGAATACAAAAGAAAGAAGAAAACATCATTCTAGTAGATGATTTCAAACTTTTGAGCAATAATGTAGGCCCTTATGCAAATACCTTTTGGGTGTTAGGGGAGATTGGGGAAAATGAAAGAAAGAGGGTATCTTCATGCAAAAAAATTAAGAAAGATCACAGAAAGTGGTACAACGTTGACAAGCAAACAACCAGTTAAAGTTTCCCGAAGCACACAAACACACAGCAACACACTCCAGTTCTAGCCAACAGCAGACTTGTCAAATTAGTTTTAGAGAAAGGGATAAACCATCCAAACACACCACTATGATGAACATCCATATTAAAGATGCATGAGTGCAGAGATGGAATTCACTGTTCAGTAGCCAAACACAGTACTAAGCATCACTGGGAGGAGTGAAAATTTAAAATGTAAGCTGAGAACAGGAGGATGAAAAATGTGATGCCAGGCTGTACGTAGTATTTATATCTGAAGGTAAAAAATTGTCATATGGGATTTTAGTACTACTTGACCAGACCCTGGATGATTTTACACCACCAGTATTTCCAATTTTTTAAATTTTATATTTCTACTACACAATAGTTCACAGAGAAATGTTGTACTTTTTACTCCAATACATTTACTCCATAGTTATAGTTACTAGTTACTCTTCAGGTTAAGATTTTATACATAAAACTGATGATCAGTTCATATGCGCTGTTACAGATTTAACTACTGTACTTAAATGTGCAACCCTGATTCCTAAAAAGTTGGGCTTCTATGTAAAATGCAATGATTTGCAAAACTTTTTGACCTATATTCATTTGAATAATGTACAAAGACAAGATATTCACTCTACCTGTCACAAATGGGAAGGTACTATTAATGCTGAAGGGTACATGCAGGTCTTGGAGCAACATATGCTGCCATCCAGACGATGTCTTTTTCAGAGACGTCCCTGCTTATTTCAGCAAGACAATGTCGAGACACATTCTGCAACAGTGTGGCTTTGTGGTAAAAGAGTTCAGGTACTAGACTGAACTGTCTGCAGTCCAGACCCCTCACTGTTGAGCACTTGAAGTTGCATATCAAGCAAGAATGAGAAAGATTTTCACTTTCAAAACTTCAGCAATTGGTGTCCTCAGTTCCCAAACACTTACTGATGTTGTTAAATGGAAAGGTGATGGAACACAGAGGTACACATGCTCCTGTACAAACTCTTTTGGAACATGCTGCAGGCATCAAATTCAAAATTAGTGTCTATTTAGAAAAAATAATAAAGTTAATCAGGTTGAATGTTAAATATATTGTGTTTGTACTGTTTACAGTTTAATATAGGTTGAAAAGTATTTGCAAATCATTTCCTCTGTTCCATTTTTAGTTATGTGTTACACATTGTCCCAACTTTTTTAAATATTAAAATGATTTTTACCTGGACAATATTTAAACACCACTCTCATGTTGATGAATCAGTTATAATATTCCACTAATACATTATAAAAAATAAATGCAACAATTTTGTTTTTGCTCCTGTTTTCCTTGTATGCATACAAACAGTTTATTTCTCTCAATTTTTGTTCACGCATTTGTCAAACCCTGTGTTAGTGAGATAATCGGTCCTCCTGACAGGTGTGGCATATAGCGATTCTGACTGAACAGCATGCTTATGGCACAGTTGTGCCTTGGACCAGTCACAATAAAAGGCCACTCTAAAATGTGCAGTTTAATCGCACAACACAATGCCACAAGTTCTGGGGGAGCATTTAATTGGCGTGCCGACTGCAGGACTTCCCCACCAGAGCTGCTGCCCAGGAACTGAATGTTCATTTCACTACCATAAGTCGCCTCCAACGCCGTTTCAGAGAATTTGGCAGTACACTTCTCCAAAGTGCCAGACACCACTGAAGGTGAGCATTTGCCCACTCAAGTTGGTTACTATGATGATAGTTTGTACAGAAATTCTTTGGTTGTTCAAGCTGTTGAATTATTCTGGAAGGCTGGTCTCAGACAATCTTGCAGGTGAAGAGGCTGGATGCAGAGGTCCTGGGTTAGCATGAGCACATCATAATTACCAATGTTGAGAGAGATTCCTGTTTATCATTGCCATTGCCTTTTTTGGTTTAACATAACTTTAATGTAGTTTGAAAGAGGAAGGGGCATTAAAAAAAACAGCATAAAATTAAGAAACATTTGTAAAATACTGTATTATTGTAATTGTAGCCAGATTTGAAATGGGACTACTACACTAAATGCTGTGGTTCCATTTCAGCAAATAACTGTCAATTATAAATCATCTGCAGGCAGCTGTTTGCAAAAAAATGTGTACGCTACTTATTATTATGTTATCTTCAGTCTTTAAAAGCAGAATGCAGGAAACAGCTATGAAACTTTCTCCTTCGCTGTGATTTTGGAGCGGTTCTTTCTATTTTTTTGAGGTCTCGAGGTTGGCGAGTATGCATTACACGTGGTCTGCGGGTGTGAGGCTCGATGGATGTACAGCCAAATTCTCAGAAAATGACATTGGAGACAGGTTGTGGTAGTGGAATGAACATTAAATCCACGGGTCTGCTGGACATTGCTGCAGTCAGCATGCCAATTGGATGCTCCCTCAAATCTTGGGGTGCTGTTTTGTGTAATAAAACTGCATATTTTTGAGTGGCCTTTTATTGTAACCAGCCCCGGGCACACCTGTAATAATCTTTTACCCATTGGCTGCACTTCAAAGTAAAACAACCAGCTAAATCCACACACGACATGGACAGAAAGGGGAAACTTTCTTTGACTGTACAAGTGATGTGTGACTACTGTTTCATTGACATTCTTCTCAATAACGGATTTGTTTTGATGCATCAAAGTTTGCTGGTATAGCCTTCTGTTAGAGTGTTTATTCTGCATGTGTTATTTAGCATTAACCTCACCTGCTAAATTACAGTCTTTCTGTTAGCGCTTCACAGTGCAGCGAGACACAAACTTGTTCTAAATTGGTTCAGTAATTATATTATACTGAAACAAAGAAAATCTAATTCTGCTGTAAAGCAAATAACAACTCAAATGCAGTATGAATAGCCTAACTGAAAAGGCACATGTGCATGTAGACTATAAGCATGAACTTTAAGTATGATGATACTACGGTGTATTTCAGTCTATACACTGACAGAATGACTTTCATATTGTTCTATACAGTGGTAACAGCAGGATAATATTTCATAGTATGCACAGGAACCGCCCGCCCACTTCTAGGGTACCTTTAAAGTGATATTCCACCCCTAGATGACAATCCATCAATATGTACTCACTCCTATGCCGATGTGAGGATGGGTGAAGATCTTCAGTTCACAAAACAATCCTGGAGTTTCAGCAGAAAACAGGGTTGCAGCCAAATCCAAACACAAAATGTCTCCATCCCGCTCATGTGGTGTAATCCAAGTGTCCATGAGCCACAACATTAAAATTTAACCACAAAAAACACCATTTACACCATGTATTTAGCCAAAATGTCAGCTGTAGCCTCCCAGGTAGCATGTAAACATGGCGTTGATGTATGGCAAGACTTTGTATATCTCTTAATGGATGCACGTGTGAAAATATCGCGAGATATACTAACGATTGTTGAACTGAAGATCTTCACCCATCCTCACATCAGCATAGGGGTGAATACATATTGAGTGGATTATCATCCAGGGCTGGAATATCGCTTTAACACCTAAATTCCCACACATGCACACGCAGTCTACTCAGTGAGCGAGCAAGAGAAATCAACATTAACTTTACTGACACAACATCACAATTAAATTCTGATTAGCCTACCACAAGCATCTCAAAGACAAGCCAACAGACCTGAAAACAACAGCCAGCAAATGAATAGAATACAATATATTAACACTGAATATAGCCCAGAGAAACATACAGGAATTTAGCAGATAACAGAGTCCCTCATTTTGCAGCAGCCATCACACAGCAACATCAACAGTTCGGCATTAAAAAAAAGTACAAAGCAACAATATTGTAACACTAAGCCCAAACCAAGATGCTACTTAAAAAGCCAAATGAGAAAATTAAGTAGTATTCCTACCTATTTGAAGTTCATTCTGCGTGCCCCTGTTGCAACAGACTCTTGCAGGACGGCCTCCGCATCAATTCCGATGTCATGACGATTTGAACAGGTGACTGGCTCCTTCCCAAAGCAATGTTAACAAAATCAGATTGCGCGCGGCTGTGCGCTCGTGTGAGCCGGTGTTGCCAAGTGTCTTGTAACTATTTTCCTTGAATTGCTCCAGTCACTTGGTGCCCTTGTTCTCAGAATCATGTCTCCATCCACGTTTTTGCTGTAATGCAGAATGGGATAAAGGCTCTCATCACCTTGAATCTGGACTATAACGCTTTTAGTTAAACAGAGTCAAGTGCCCGTTTGAGTTCATCAGCCTCAACAATGCCAATGTCATCCTAAGATGCCGCGGTAACACATACCGCGGATATTTGTTCCTGAGATAAAACTTCCAAGTATTCTGGGCTTGCGCAGCAGTCACTGATGAGGGAAGCTGTAACGTTAGATTCCTCCCGGGGCTCATCACTTCGCAAAGCGGGTGAATCCTGGACATGTAGCTAGCTGGCTGCTAGCATCTGTCGTTGTAACGTTAATGCTAGCAGCGCTAACGTTAGCCGACTCGGTGCTCGTGCTGCTGCTCTCCGCACATTCTTCATCGCTGAGGCTTGTTCGCTTTCATTTTTCAAAAGCCTGAAAATGCTCACTTGTTTTTGTTTGTTCATTTCTTACTACTTTTGCTTGCTAACACACGAGCTAAGCGACACCAAATATTGCTAGCATCACAGTTGGGCGCCAGAAATGTTTATCACGCACTGACCTCTGGCCCGTGACACGTGCACCAATCAGCGGCCTCCAAATGCATTGCGTCATAGTGAGTGGACACAGCCAAAAATCCGTTCATCATTAAAAGAGAATTCAAAGCCCCTTCTCCACCAAATTATGGGAAGATATTTGCAACTTGATTTCTACTTGTATTGAACCACATTTTTCCTTTTGCTTAGAACATATATTGTTTGGCTTCACTGACTATCCATCTGCGAAAAAAATCTTTTTTATATTTTTATATCATTAATCTTAGTATATATTTAGCCAAATGGCATATCCACAAATGTCGATACACTAATCAAAAACCACTCCTTTCTGTCTTTGATAATGAGGTCAAACAATATATTAAAACTATTAGACATTCCACCAATGTTAAAGCCATTAAGACATTTGATTTATGTGCTCTTTTTAATGTATTTGTGTAATATGAAATTCTGAAATACTGCCTCTGAATGTTTGTAGCCCCCTGGCGGTTGTCATTACACTGTATTTTATTGCAGTGTACTGCGTTGTATTTCTTAATAAAGCTTTATAATTGAAAAAAAAAGAGAGAAAAAAGAGAGAATTCAAAGACATGATCTGCTGCTTTTGCCACAACTTTATTTTCAAGATAGGATGATAAATCATTTTTTTAAAAATGCATGCAAAGTGCGTATAGGATTACGGCTGCTGGCGCCACTGGTTGTATATACTTGTAACGTATTTGCAGAAAGACACAAAAGGACCCAGAAAGTGCAATGATGGCAAAAAGAAGATAAAACAAGTGCTGTTGAAAATATTTTAATAAAAATAACATTATCCAGGAGGATGCTGTGAGCAGCAGTCAAGTTTCCCTGCCTCATCAGTACAATCTGCAACTTGTTTACACTGTCTTACACATGAATTTTCATGTGATAATCATTTTCATCTGGCTTAATAAGGACAGAGATTTTTTTTCTGAAACAGTGCTAAAATGCTTTTAAAAACACCTGCGTATGTGTGGCTTAACACAGGTTTTAACAAATTAGTGAACAAAATTTGAGAGAAGAAAAGACTTTTGCGTGTACACAAGAGGTTCAACTCGTGAAAAATGGGAGCAAAAACAAAACTGTTGCATATTTTTGTTGAGAGCATATATAAGACAAACACTCTGAATGGGGCGATTTTTTGTTTTTAATAATGAGTTTTCATTGTGAAACACTTTTTAACTTTGGTTTTATACATAAAATCTCCTTATCTGCAGTTAAGTGGTTTTATATTCTGTTTTCTGCATGTTGGCCTAAAATATCTTTCATTTTTCACACATAAAAACATAAAAAAAACACATGTATAGTTGCCTCGACTTTAAATCCCACATCCATCAAACTATAGTGTGTGCAGTGTTAATACCATGTGTTTCCAGATTATGATCCATTTCAGAGCTTATTCATTACATAACTGATGTTATTGTCTCTGGTTTGCTGCAGCACTCTCTGCAAAACATAGGGATTATAAAGCCTGATGATGATTATGTATATATGCATTTAAATATGAGTGCATCAGTAAATGAAATGCATGCACTTAGACAGCATCGTTCTTGGCTTAACATCACTAAAAGTACATGAAAGACATTTTTAGACGGATTATTCAGAATTATATTATACTGTATGATATATTTTTGTGCACCATCATTGTCTGTTTTATTATTATTGTGCACCAATAATAAACAGCAGTTTGAATTCTACTGATAACTGAGTGTAGAGATTCATTTTCATTATTCTTGTCCAACACTTCAACAAAATAACACTTAATAAACATAACTTTATATGTGAGGTTCAAAACAACTGTGACAGTCATGGGTGTATGAATTAAAAGAATTTTCATGAATGTCATTAGCCACTAGCGTAATCATTTTCTGAGCTGCTAATGTCATGAATATTCAGATTACCTCCCTTTGGTGTAATCTTTCCAGATGAAGTGATCCAGCACAAAGGGAATCATGCACACACACGCACACACACTGAGCGCCCGGTCAGGCCGGCATGTCACAGACAGTAATAGCACACCACTTACATCAGCAGCCCACGTCCACACAGTCACTTGATAATAGTGCTATTGAATGAAAATCCATCTGCCAAAGACTGAGATAAACACCAGAGACACACAGAGAGGAAGAAAGAAGTACACAGATGAACAGTTTTTGGCTTTTGTAGAGAAAATCTGTCTAGAAATCTTCCTGAGTATCAGTCCTCCCAGTTCACTCACGCAGAAACACAGACAGGACATAGGAACATATCCCACAAACAACAGCATCAAAGTCCGTTCTTGACTTTCTGAATGTCAGAAGAACGACGGATGAAGGAGCTCCTAATGGAGCGTGATGAAGACAATGAGATATGGTTCAAAGCTCTGGAAAAAGAGCTTGTAATACCTTGAGTTGTAATTATTGTGTCAAAATATATGATTCCCCATTAAACCACTCTGTGTATAAACATGAAGGATTACAGAAATTGTCAATATATTAAAAGTTACTGAAAACCAAATTGTGTTGTGCAGATAATAAAAAGAAAATATATTAAATTGCACATAACCTTTGTCATATATCCTGCTATTTATAGGTTTAATGGAGCCTGTATCCTGTTTATTGTGTTTTAATCTGTTCTATAAATTACTTATTTAATTTCTCAGTTCAAGTGCACATGTCAAGCTGTCATAACAAAGACACTGACAGGTTATGTTATCTTGGTTGATGTCAAGTGGTCATAACTAAGACAATGGTTTGATTAATGTTCATAAATCATTTTGAATATATTGACAGATTGTGTTGTCTTGGTTATAACAAAGACATTATTGGCTTGATTAATGTCAAGATGCCACAACAAAGACATTATTGGTTTCATTAATGTCAAGTGGTCATAGCAAATACGCTGACACGTTATGTTAGCTTGGTTAATGACAAGTTGTCACAACAAAGGCATCTCAAACAATGTCAATTTTACATTAAAATTGACATAATTAACCAAATAATACTTCATGATAACAGTCATAAACATTCCTAAAGACTCCTTCATGTTGATGACAGGCGTCGTGACATGGTTATGACAGTGTTATAAGACTTTCACACCCCTTCAAATTGTTACCAGAGTATTTCCAAAAGTGTTGAATTACCATAGTCCAACATTTAATCAGCAAATATTAAATCATGTACTTTCTAGACTCATCAATATTATTTGATGACTTTATTCCTGTTGTTCCTCCAGGACAGACAGGTCTTTGTTATAACATCAGCAAGCCTTTCTGGTTACTAACACAGCTTCTCTGTGCTATAAACTGAGTGACTTCCACACTGCACAGCAATGTTTCATGACATTGGGGAATAACACAGAGGCATTTGATCTTTAAATTCAATATATAACACACCAAAGCACAAAGGATATTAGATGGTCTGTTCCTGCTGTCTAACCAGGTCACTGGTTACCAAGGTTGCTGAAACTTTTTTATTTTTATTTTTTTTCCTGAACCAAAGTCATTTGGTCTTTTTTTTTGTTGTTGTCTTTGACAGAAGGAGAAATCTAAGAAGCTGCTCTGAAGCAACAAACAAACAGGGAAATATCAACTTCACTCCTTGATGCTACTGTCTTTGCAGGACCAATCAGCTGCAGCCTGCAAACAATTGTTAATGATCTCATTGTGCATCTTGAATTTTAAATTTCCCCATAAAGCATCGTTGTCTGAGGACCAATTTATTGGCTGTTTTTCTTTTCTTCGCCCGCTGGATCTCGTGCTGTTGGGTCTGAGTCACCTCCGCACCAGCCTGCACTGACACCTGAAAACTCAAAAAATAAAAACTGCAGCAGCTCCAGCAGGTGCACAACAGTCATTGGGTCCATTCGGCACAGGATACTGCTGCTCAGCTTGAATCTGTGCTGCACAGTGTCCCAGAATATATTCATAGGTGAATAACAAGTTTTCTACTGAGTGCAGCTGCCTTTCACCAAAAAGGAACGGCAGACTGTTTGCTTGTCAGACATCCAAAACACAGGCTTAAGACATGTTTTCAATGCGCAGATCCTTTTAGTTTTTAAGGCTTAACACCTTCATATTTCCAACAAATTATCCACAGTGGTGCAGATCTTAGTTCAGCACAAGACACTGATTGCCAAACTCCCAGGAGAGCTTTACCAAGACATTTTGACAACACCCTTTTCCAAAAACATCACCCACTTATTATCATTTTCCTTACTGGACCTCAATTTTATAAACAGAAGAATGTAGAATTACCAATCTTAAGACTTATATCCTGTACTGGAGCTGCTTTACAGAAACTTGCAGATCCTCGCTCACCTGTTTGGTACCCATGGTAACCTGGGACCTGATTTAGGGGAGAAAAAAACATTACAGATGAACAGATGAACAGTTTCTAAATAAATGTTCTTATCCTAACTTAAAGGAGAAGTCTGTACAATACTTACTGTAGTAAATCATAAAATGCAAGGTGGCTGTACTGCTTACCAGTTGATTCCACCAACCACAGCACAGTTCTGATCCATCCTCTGCACGGCTGCAAACCCCACCAGCAGCGTTTCAGAAGCATTTCAGCAGCAGAGTGTTTTGCTTCGCTTGATTATGTTTACTCGCTCAGATTTTATTGATTAGGTCCTCTCTCCTTGCTCTTTGTGCTTCTATAAGGATAAGCAGGCTAAGTGGTTAAATAATCTATTTTCTGTCTGCACTTTTATTTTGAAAATTAACCTGATTCTCCCTGCCTTTTCTGTGTCTGACTTCCCGCCCGTTCGATCTCCTCTGTGCTAACTGACGCAGCGTCCGTCAAAAATAGACTCGGAGCGGAGAGCTGCTTCTGGGAACGCACTTGTGTGTACGCCTGGCAGAGAAACTCACTGATGTGTCACGGTTGGCCAGTTGTTGACAAGTTGTAAATTTCATCTGGGAAATTCGGGCCTCGGACTTTGACTGGAACACAGCACGAATGACACGGTTTCTTGTCTACACCTTGAAAAAACATGTGAGGAGGGATAAGTGTAAACCTAGAAACTACTTGATTGGACTGTATTATGTCGTGTTGTGCTTTTCTGGCGTCTTCCTTGGCCTCACTTGGTCTTAGTTCCATGGACCATTTCAACTATTTCTGACCCTCAGTCCATTTGTGGATATTTCAGTCATCACGATATGCGTGTGTGTACTTTTTCAATGAACTGGCAGTCTTGTTTGTTTTATTTTGTTCTACTTTGTCTTGTCTATTTCTTCATTTTTGTTTGTTGTATCCTGGAAAAAATAAAATAAAATGAAACATGTCAACAACAAAATCTTACATAATGACTTAATACTGTATGAAAACCAGATCCTGCTCATTTCCTGCCAGAGTACCTGAAAATCCTGGATTAAATATATTCAAATTTCAGTATAACTCAAATCACTTGATGCAGGTTCCTCAATAATTGAAAACCTTTATTTAAAGTTCATGTAGCCTGGTTTTTAGTTGTCTCAACCAAATAATATCCATCACTTTCATGGTCTCTTGTCCCAGTTATGTCAACCCATTGTCTACTTCAGAGTCAAACTGATGAGGCTTGACTGCTCCAGCTAAAAGAAGTGTGAACGTAAATTATTCTCACTCACTGGATAGCTAGTTTCACTGTCTTGGCTCAAACTAACACTTTTCTCCTTCCAAGATTTGGAGGGTATTTGCTAGTATGGCAGTATATTTTGCTTCCATTTTCTTTCCTGCTTTTTATTTTTGTCAGCAGCTCTGCAAAGCTGTCATTTCCTACCATCCATATGGGCACACACAAGATGACACTGCAGTAATAAAAATACGTGCCATTTGGCTGTAACATATAGGAGAAATAAGCCTAATATGCATATTGTCTCCATCTGTCCCAACAATAAACTAGAAGATTGGACTAGAGTGCAGTTCTCCACCAGAAAGAATATTTGGATGTAAACTCTTTGTAATCACCAACATTTTAATATTAATTTAATTTAATGAAACTTTAATTCAGTGTAATTTATTTTGTGTAATGTTAGTAGTTACTCTCCAGCACTGTTACTATCCTATTAGACATTTGTGTGCATATTTTTTTCCCAACATTTTATTTATTAATTTTCCAATACAAACGAGACATTTACAGCAATAATAACAAAGACAAAAGGTAGGCCAGACAGAATAAAAGAGATCTGCAAGAAACAAAGAAACAAAAATAAGTACAGACATAAAGTCCACTTGAATGTTCCAAGGACAGATCGAGT